>MU786451.1:0-28050 GCA_026770625.1 Nicotiana glauca
TTACAATAGGCTAAGGGAACATAACCCAATCGAAAAGACTCGAAAAATATCGAGATTCACGAAATTTGCAAAACCTGAGCCCCGGTCCCACGTCTCGAAAAATTATAAAATTAATATCACCGGCGTCCTTATCTCGCCACGAATCTAACCATACCAAAATTATCCAATTCCGACATCGTTTGGTCCTTCAAATTATTATTTTACATTTTGGGAGATTTCACCAATTTTCTTCCCAAATTCCATCCCAAATCACAAATTAAATGATGAATTCAAATATATATTCATGTTATCTTGCCAAATCTGAGTTAGAATTATTTACCCCGATAAATTTCTTGAAAAACCTTCGAAAAATCGCCAAAATCCGAGCTCTCTAGGTCCAAATATCAAATAAAACCCAAAACCTCGTATTTATAGAGTACCCCTCGGATTCCGACAGTGCTGACCGCACAAAAATGACCGCGGTCCGCTCCCAGGGAGTGCTGACCGCACAAAAATGGTCGCGGCCACGCAGCAATTTAACTGCAGTGACAGGCTTCACTATTTTGCCCATTACTTTCTCTACAGATGTCCAAATGCCTATTATAATATGTTTCTGAAAACTAGTTTCAAAGATCTACAACCTTTGTTTTTGAATTAACCCCGAGTTCCTTGTAAATCAAAAGATATGAGCTTCCGAAGTAGGACCAGTGACCTGCAGATTCTTCCCCAGCGCGGTCCGCGCCGCCACTGTTGCCCTCTCCATTTTTCTAAGTTCCGGGGTGTCCGTACTTGCTCAAAACTCACCCGAAATACACCCGAGGCTTCCGGGACCTCAACCATAAGCACCAACAAATCAGAAAACACATCACAGACTTAGTCGAGGCCTCAAATCACATCACATATCATCAAAATCACCAATTATGCATGGATTCAAGCCTAAGAACTTATAAAATTTTCAAATTTCACAACCGATGCCAAAACACATCAAAACTAGTCCGAATGACCTCAAATTTTGCACACAAGTCCAAAATGACATAACGAAGCTACAGAAACTCTCGGAATTCCATTCCGACTCCCGGATCAAAATCTCACCTATAAATCGGATTTCGCCAGAATTCCAACTTCACCAATTCAAGCATATTTCTGCACCGTACCTCCAAATTCAATTCCGATCGCTCTCCTAAGTCACAAATCATCCCCCGAATCTAACCGAACCACCAGAATTCACATCTGAGCCCCCAACCACATAGTCAACTTCTGGTTAACTTTTCTAAAACAAGCTTCCTTCTAAGAGGCTAGGTGCCTTATTCCCAACCAAAACCAATTCAATTACACCCGATCGACTCTAATACTGATATTGAAACATGAAGCAACACAATAAGGGGAAACAGAGCAGTAACACATAAGAAGGCGGGTCGGGTCGTCACATAAACAAATCAACATATTCGATAGAAACTCACTTAAAGAGGAGTGAAAATCAATAAATTCATAAGCAGGCCCTTCAGGCAAAGCATCACTCATGTGCATGTATATATCTATCACCCCCCGGGCAAGCCTCTCAGTCACTCGTGACTCAACTCTTACCGATCAGCGCTCACACTCAGCACTCACACTCAATAGGTACCATATAGCAACCACTGCGTCCCGCAGCCTGATCTATATATCGCTGCGGTGTGCAGCCCTATCCATATATCTCGTTGACGGCGCTCATTGGGGGTGTGCAGACTCCATAGGGGCTCTTACAGCTCAAGCTCTTTATCGCTGCGGATATATATATATATATATATATATATATATATATATATATATATATATATATATATTTGTGTGTGTGTGTGTGTGTGTGTGTGTGTGTGGCCTGGTCCATAAATATATAATCCTCAGAATCAGGCCCTCAACCTCTCTCAGTCATTAACCTCACAATCATACACTCTGTCTATCTCAGTCATCAACCTCACAACCACTCGGGCCATCAGTAAATCAGGGAACTCAGCCCAAATAGTTTTCACATTTTAAGAAATAAAGTGATAGAACCATTTTTACATAATAAACAGGTAAAACATGACTGAGGATATGCTTTCAAAACAAGTAAAGTGAGTAAAAATAGTGAAAGTGCCCCTAAGGGTCTCAACAACTCGGCATTAGGCCCTAAACATGGCATACTACCCAAATTATAATATCAATCTCTAAACATATGGAATATCATAAGATCTTAAATCAAATACGCGACTTAACAGTCGTACGGGATGGACCAAGTCTCAATTCCCATCGGTGCACGACTTCACGCTCGTCATCTAACGTGTGTGTCACCTCAAAGTAGCACAACAATGTGAAATCCGGGGTTTCAAACCCTCAGGACAGCATTTACAATCATTACTTACTTCGATCTGGTCAAAACTCTAGCCCGTGATGCCTTTTCCCTATGAATCAACCTACGGATGCTCCAAATCTAGCCATAATCAGTACATCACCATTAGAATATGCTAAGGGAACGAAGCACACTCAAAAATATTCAATTTACATCAAAATTCTCGAAATTGCTCAAACCCGCCCCCGGACTCACATCTCGGAATCGGACAAAAATTACATCAATAAAATTCTCATCCTCTCGCGAGTCCATACATACCAAGAACATCAAAATCGGACCTCAATTGACCCATCAAACTTCTAATTTACACTCTCCAAAGTCAAGCCCTAATTTCCCAATTCTAGGCTTTAATTTTCACATATTTCATGATTAAACAAGTAAGAATCAATCGAGTATTGAGTTTATAAATCTTATCTCCAGGTGTTATATCTTGAATCCATGTTCAAATCCTCTCAAAAAGCTCCAAAATCATCCAAAAATGGTGAAAGATAGCTTCAAAATCGCGAAAAATGGCTATTTAAACATTCTACCAATGCATCAAAAACCTTCTTCATGAAAGTGGTCAAAGCCTCACGTTCGCGAAGCACAATCCATCTTTGACCCAAAATTCTTCTTCGCGATCACGTCTTGCCACTCGCGAACGCGATGCTTTCTCAGACTACCACTTCGCGATCGCGTAATCTCTCTCGCGAATGTGTTGAATAAAAATACCCTGAAGCTCTGAAGCTCAGCTGCCAAATTACTCTACGCGAACGTGGTCCACTTCACGCGAATGCGATGACCAATCGCCCAACCCTTCACGAAGGCCAAAATCTCAGCCTTCTCCAGCTAACCCTTTGCGAACGCGAGGGCCTACTTGCGAACGCGAATTCCATTTTCTTTGCAACACTGATCAACAATTTCTGCAATTCCAAACAACATGAAATGGTCTGATTGACCACCCGAAACTCACCCGAGGCCCTATGGACCTCAACCAAACATGTCCACATATCCCATAACCTCACATATCCCATAACCTCACATATCCCATAACCTCATTCAAATTGTTCCTGTTGACAACCAATTTAGGCCCTCCCTTTTCATAAGCAATTTCTCTATACTTCCTAATTTTTAATAATTTACTAAATATATTTTACATATTTTTATCCAAAACATTTGTTATATTTTTTCTAGCCTCAAGATTTTTAAAATAAAATATAATTATTAGCCTTAATATAATTTAGTATATTTATTTATTCTAATTATATCGTTATTATTATTTTAGTTAATTAGTCATTATCATATTATTATTTGATGCTAACGCATCGTAATAATTAATACAAACATTATTTGCCAGGCTATATTTTATTTCTCTACTTCTTATTCTATATATAAATGCATACATACTATATATTAATTTTTACAATAATATAATATAATATATTTTATTATAAATTATTAGAGATATGGAAGCATAGTAAAATTTAAAGTGAAAAAGGACTTTTAAATATAAATTTGATTATCTTGGTAAAGTTTAATGTTATTTAAAATGGGACAAATTTTTATAACACATTTTTAGATTTTTAAACCAACCAAAATAGCCCATACCCGCAAGCCCATCTACCTAACTCTTTCATCTACATGGACTCCACATAAGAGCCACATGAACCTCCACATCAGTGCCACATAAGCTCCAACGGTACAAATCCCATGACCAACACACTCCTAAACAATGCTCTCCTCATCCCTTCACGCTTCGACCCCACACATTGCCATATGGATTCATCAGATCTAGTCCATTTTAAATTAATGGTCAAGATCATTTCTTCTATCTTCTAGAGAATTCCAAATAAATGCTTGTTTTATTTATTTTTATTATACCTTACTTACTTATATCAAGATTAATCTCAACCATTAGATGCATCTAATCCAACGGTTGGATTTATTTCTAAAATTAAAATTAAATTTGACTAGGGTTCCATCTCTTTCCCTCTTTCAAAGAAAACCAACGCCTCTTTTCTCTGCCATGGCACAATTTTTTTTTTTGGCTCCTTCTATTTTCTTAACAAATTTTACTCCTGCATCTTGTAATCAGAAATTTGTATGGCCATTCCAAGGAAACTTTCTGCAAACACAATGCAATTTGATTGAAGAGTTCAAGATTCATTTGTCATTTACAATGAAATTGACAAAGGAGAAAATGGGTTCTCTTTTTGTTTCCTCCAAGATTTCACAATTTTGGCAACCAAATCTCTGCTCCCTCTGCCTATATCTTCTTTGTTTTCTTACCACACACGATTTGAAATGGTTTTTTAGCCGTTTGAAATCCGAATTAAAATCAAGAATCCCGCCTAATTAACCCTAGAAGATCCCTAATTCATCTCCTATAAATACCAGACTTTGTGGCTAGTTTTAGGCACCGGGGTACCACCGCTTCAGACCCTTGTACCGTTACTCCTCTCTCATTGTTACTCCTGTAAACCATTTTCTAAAAGCTTGCTTCTCTCTTGGTTTTTGTAAAAATAAAACAGAGGCATTACTATCTTTTTTTGGGAATTTGACTGTCGCGGATCTTAGGCCGAAAATAGTAGACCTATTTGCCCGCCCCAAGTTCGCTGCATCGCAAAAGCAATATGAGTTTTAATGCAAGACTCGCCTCGTATCAGCATGGAGTCATTACTATTGAGCCTTAGACCATGATGGACATCTAGAAGAAGAACAAGCGAAAAGCTTGGGGTCACCTATGACGGCCTACGTTATTTACATTTACTCTATTTTGAATTTTTAATCAATTTGATTATATTATCTAGTTATTTTAGTTGTACACTTAACCTGAGATTGTTGATTTAGTTTTGACTTCTTCACTTAGTATTCTCACTTAGTCATTGATGGATGTTATCTATCATATATAATAGTGCTTCTAAAGAATTTTTGAAGAACCGTTTAAATTTCGGGTCTTTATTATGTAAGTTCATAATCAAATCAGTTTTTGAAATAACGTGTTTTAACTTAAATTGAAAAACTATTTTCTTGTAACATCATGAAAAACGTGTTTCTTGTAACATCATGAAAAACGTGAATTTATCTTTTAAGAAAAAAAAATATGCATAACGTTTCTTGACTTTGAAGTTGGCTGACGTTTTCTAATTGAAAAGTTCAAAATCCTTTACCTTGACTACTTTTTTAAGACAAGTAAGAGAAAGGGTATTTTTTATAATAAAAATATTTTATCAGTACCAAAACATCTTTCTCAGAAGTATTATATATATATATAGTTCTTCAAAAGTTTACTAAAGTCTTTCAAAGTTAAACTACTCTATTCTAAGTTATATTTTGTTAAAATACCTCAAATGATATTTCTTGTTATTTTCATACAATTCTTATTAACCTAAGTTTGGTCGGTTAACCACTGTTAACGGATTTTTAAAAGGTGCTTTAAAACCTTCCTTTTTAAAATATTTAAAGCCCTTACTTAGAATCTTTAGGTTAAGACCATAAGACAGAGTTTGACTTAAGCTTTAAAATAGGTATCCTAATTCACCTTAGAACTAATTAGTTGATCACTCTCATAAAATTAACTAAACCTCAGAATCGCTAATATGGTATACTCTAATTTGACCCGGTTTAAATGGGATATAACAGCTTGGCGACTCTGCTGAGGATTTTAGGTTTTAAACCATAACAAACTTAGGTTAATAAAAATGACTTTTGTATTTTTGTGAATGTTTTTGTTTGTTGCCTTATTTGAAAATATGCTACTTGTAAGATGTAATTACTGTCTTTTATAAATTGTCATTCCATTTTTACTTCCTCCACTTTTGGAAAATTCACACTGAGCAATCACCTAGCAGTTACGTGGTTTGCGGCCGTGCACATTTTCAAAGATACCTTTTAGGGGAAAGTTGTGAGTAAGTCGATCACCGGCGCAATCGACAGTCACAATTTTCCACTCTCAAGTTGTCCACTTGGGAAAAGACTAGTCTAGAAACTCACTCTTAGCCGGCCTAGGATAGAGCTAAACCAAATCCCTTCTTAGGGGCATGCATCACACAACCTTAGGAGGCTTAATATCCTAGGTGTATAAAGTCCATTAGTTAGCCTTATCTAAATGTCCAAGTGGGTTTATAACCCCGAGTGACACCTATTCATCCTTTATGTGCATTATCTGAAAGATAAACACACTGATTATGTGGACCATTTACTCCTAAAGGGGGAAAAACGGATAGGATTAACATTTTCTGTAATGCAGGAAATCATGAATCAAGTTGTTGTCACGACCCAATTCCCAAACCAGGTCGTGGTGGCGCCTCTCGTGAAGACAAGGCCAGCCAACCGAACAACAATGCCCCTTTTTAACAGTTAACAAACATAAAAGAATGAATAATACGACTTAATGGCATTAATAACTGATATTTACCACCCAACACAGCCCGACCAGGGTGTCACAAGTCACGAGCATCTAAAGAAGACTGAACACCACTACAGGACCAATAATAATATATACAAAATAAAATCTGGAGTTCAAAAGATGTAGTTCGGTGCCGTGAACGCTGGCGGTCACCTTGCTCAGCTACAATAGTAATACCTTCAATCCGCTAATAACCTGCTACCGGGTGAACAATACCTGCAACTGCACGCGAGGTGCAGGGAGTAAAGTGAATACTCCAACTCAGTGAGTAATAAGAGTAAATAATAACTGAGCGGCAAGAAATCACGTAAGAGCACTCCAACATGCAATATGGGACAGCACAACCCTTTGAGAAAACAATAATTCCGTGAAAATCCTTTAGAAAAATATCTGGCTCAGTTAAAAACCTCTTTTGAAAATATCCTTTTCCCAACAGTCAAGCAAATGAATGAATAATCAGATAGTGCAAGACCGCATATAATCAGCCCCTCGGGCACATCACTCTATTAACAAATAACACCAGGGTATCTGGTAACAGTGCAAGAAATAGCATGGATGCCAATGATATGAGAGTGCTGAATGTCATGCCACGTAGTACAAACAGGAACCAATGCATGAATGCAATGCAATGCACATGACCGCTGCGGCGCACAGCCCGATTCATTTGGGTACCCACACTCACTGTGGGGGTTCATAATCCGGAGGGGCTCCTACAGCCCAAGTGCAATATCAATATCACACCGCTGCGGCGTGCAGCCCGATACATCCTCAGTCCAGAAAATGCACACATAACACTGCTGCACTGCACAACCCGATCCATGCTCAGTCCAGAAATGCACATAAGCCACTAGGGCAATATCCAAATAACAGTTCTCAGTTTCAAACGTTAAAAAATATGTAGTTTAAGTTTTAAAACCTTAGAAGTACGTCTGGACATTTCAAAACAGTGTTTAACTCAGGACCGAAATCATTTAACATGCTAAGTATCATGGAAATAGTGATAATAATCCCTAAAGGATTCAAATAATCGGCACGAAGCCCAAAACATGGCAATCAGTCCAAATTATGATGATAACAAGTAGTTCAGTCAATACGCGGTAAAAATCAACAACCGAGATAGACCAAGTCACAATCCCCAACGATGCTCTACCCCACATTCGTATTCGGGTTTCTAGGCCATGCGACCTACCTCCAATTGATTCCCAGCCAAAATCCTCTTCAATGGCTCCCAAAAAACTCCCAAGATGCTCAATAATGGAGGAAAATAACCCCCAAGTCGCGGATGAAATGTTATTTTAAAACCCTTCTGTCCACAGCAACTTTTGCTTCTGCGGTCCCACTACCGCTTATGCGGCCATAACTCCGCTTATGCGATTTTTCATTAAAACCCCATCAGCCGCTTCTGCGACAATCATTTCCGCTTCTGCGGATTCCTCATCTCCAGGCCAAACCGCTTCTGCGAAAATGGCATGTTGTTGGACATCCCTCCCAAACTAAAGGCATGGTGCAGAAACTTAGGAGAGAATGCACAGTCCAAAGTACGAAAGAAGCTAGGTCATCTATCGTTACTTATGGAAGTCACAGCATGTAGGGAAATTATTAAAGCAGCAGTCACCTTTTGGGATGAAAAAAGAGTCGTATTCAGATTTGGGAAAAATGAGATGACACCATTGTTAGAAGAAATTGGATGCTTCATAGAAAGTGTGAGATTTTTGTGGAAAGGCAGACATTCTTGGCAAAGTGCTGGCATGATTATTTCAAAAAATCCCTCGATAACAGGGTTCCTCGAAAAGTTTGGTTTTGAGAAAGAAATTGGGCTAGAGCATTTGAAAGAATCCAAGATACCCCTTGACTATCTATTCGACATCATTGGATGTTCAAATGCTTTTCTACGACATCGAAAGGTGTTCTCCTCACATGCTTCTTGGAGTAAAAAGAGGGTATTCGACTTTTCGATTTGTTTCCTCAAGCTCCTAGTATTTCCTCGAGGAGCAAAACTGGAGATTCACACCCGACTTGTCATGGTTTCTGATGCATTATTTATTGGCATTGATGGAAAGCCATACACCATAGTGCCGATGGTTGTTGCAGATGTATACCGAGCTTTGGGCCTTTGAAATAAGGGATTTAAACATTTTGAGGGATGTAATTTGTTGATGTAGTTGTGGTTTATGGGGCATCTCCAAAAGATCAATGGAAGTCAAGAGCTTTACAAGCAAAACGGTGCGAATCATATCGCGTCATACACGATCCCAGTGGTTGCATTCAAGCATCCAAATAGTGTTAAAGGATGGGACAAGTTACTTAGCAAGATAAATGATACCACAATTCAATGGATGTTTTCTTGGTATCCATCTGAGAATTTTGCAATCCGTGGAAAAATGCTACCTTACTTGGTTCTCATCGGGCTTCGAGGACTTCAACCATATGCTCCATTATGAGTTGTGAGACAAGACGAAAGAATGCAAGTCATACCGCAAGTTGATAACATGGATCATTATCGAATTGACTATGATAATGATAAGATTCCTTTTGCGAAGGAAATTCTCAGGATGTAGAGAAACAAGAGAGCTATGGTCAAGGATATAATTGCACCAGATAGGTACCAAGATGGATGTGACACCTTTTACTTAGAATGGTTACTTTCCAACCTTAAAGGTTCTGTCACAAGAGGGATTAATAAGGGAGGCCAAATCAAAGATAAAGCAGCCGAAGCTGAAATCAAGTACCGTTGGCTGAAAAGAAGGGTGTCCGAGTCTAAAGCAAAGCATAGGGAGCAACATGAGAAGGACAACAAAGAGATTGAAATGTTGAGACAATGAGAGGAAATGCACAAGAAACAAATAGAAATGTGGAAACAGCAAGCTGTGGAAATAGAGCAAGAACTCAAAAGTTTGGATGGAGACCTCGAGGAGCAATTCATAGAATGCTATTGCCAAGGACTCGACGAAGGAGGGAAGTTAGCCATGGTTTACCTTGTGCAGAATCACCAAAAAATCGGCGAGGCAATAAGAGCAGCGAAGAGGCTAAGGGGCAATGGAGAACCATCCTCAGTCAATTAGATTAGAACTATGTTGTAATCTTTATTTCAATTAAGGCTATGCCATTGCAATCGTTTTAGACTAAGGCAATGTTGGTATTTCTCTTTTCATTTATGTACTAGGACTCAAATCATCAATGAAAGTTTATTTTGGGGTATCTAATTAAGGAGCAATGGAATGATATATAATGGTGTGTTTATATCTCAAATTTTTGCTAGGCCTACCTCTGGCACAAAGAGGTCTAGTGCATACTAGGACACACTTAACATTGCTTAACTTATTTGTATTATTACGTGATTTGTTTGTTATGTGATATACTTGCTTTTAAATCTAATCACCACTTACTAACATTGTCTTTTATTTCCTTTTTAAAGGTTTTCTATTTTATTACTCGTTGATTTGTTTTGACTACGAACTGGCCGAACACCCACACTTCACAAGATCCAAGGCACGAGCAGCTACCAACATGAATGGTTTAAACATATCTAATATGACAGGCTTGGGACTTATCACCGTTCAACGAGACAAAATCGAGGATTTGGACGAAAGGGAGGTTACCCTTCGTGATGAGCACATCGCCCAGTTGTCGCAACAAGTGGCTAACCTGCAAGGTGAAATTGAATGGCTTCGGAACCTTACCAATCTTTCTATCAGCCTCAACACACCACTTCCTGAAGAAAGGACAAATGCACCTATCCCACCACCTTTCCCATCTTTTGACTCACCTATCCCGGAATACCTTCCACCAAACCCTTCACTTCACAACACCAAGCCAACATCCACTAACGCACATGCTAACCCACAACAAGCCAACCCATCGACTTTCAACATATCATATGGTTCCCAACCACCACTATCCCAAAGCACCCCACTCACCCAAAACCACCATGTAACCCAACACATACCGATGGCACACATTGCTACTTCTAACATGTAGCATGTGCCACCGGTATATGTAGTGGAAGCACAACCTTTTACTGCCTCTATACCTCACCAACTTCACTCTGAAGTGTATCAGTATCAGGAAGCAGAAAAAGAAGTAAGGGCCAAAGCCGACGAGTATATGGAAAAGGAGATCCGTGAGTTAAAGGAAGCATTTAAAAGTCTGAAAATTGTTAGGAGTATGGAAGGTTTGGAGTATGAGGATCTATGCGTTCATCCCTATGTCGATTTACCTGCAGGATATAAAGTACCAAAATTTGACATGTTTGATTGAAAACGAAACCACGAGCTCATTTGAGGTCGTATTGTGATAAGTTAGTTGTAGTGGGAAAGGATGAAGCTATCAAGATGAAACTTTTTATAAGAAGTCTTACACGGGAAGCCCTTGATTGGTACACAAGTCAAGACCCACAGAAATGGCACAGCTGGAGTGTCATGGCGCAAGAATTCATGGACAAATTTAGATTTAACACTGAGACCAACCCAGATAGATTCTATTTGATGACGTTGGAGAAGAAAACAACAGAATCCTTTAAAGAGTATGCCATGAGAGAGAGGGCAGAAACAGCAAGTGTCCAACCCCTGATGGGAGAGGATGAGATGACAACTACTTTTATTCGATCTCAAACGGATGCAACATACTATGAGATATTGATAAGCATGCTAGGGCAGAAATTCTCGAAAGTTGTTAGCATGGGAGACGTTATAGGAAGGTCTCAAATCTGGAAAGATTACAAACTTGGAAGCACTACAAGCAACGAGTAAGGCAATCCAGTCAGGAACTATTGGAGGAGCAAGTAAGAAGAAGGAGAAAGAAGTATCCGATGTTATGACCATCCAAGACCGCAGGCCTAACCAAATGTTAACCTACCAAAACTCGTTACCCCAACCTTCATACTATAGCCCATACACCCAAACTCCTCAACCTTACTACCAGCCTTCGCCCATTTCCTATACTGTTTATAATACCCAACCAACCTATTATCCACCCCGAGCACCCGCATACTAGAATCCACCACATGACCAACCCACATATCCATATCAACCCCGCTACCAGTCACAAAATCGCCCAAATGCACCTAGACCTCACCCGAGCTTTGAAAGAAAACCAGCCAAAACATATACACCCCTAGCTGAACCTTTAGCCCAGTTGTATGAAAGGTTGAAATCCACAGGAGTACTCCAACTAGTCCTAAGAAGAGTTCCCAACCCCCTCCCGCGATGGTATGATGGGACCAAGCGTTGTGCATATCACTCTGGTATGACTGGACATGACACAGAAAATTGCCTTACTCTCAAAGATAAGATTGAAGAGTTGATCAAAGCAGGAACCATTCAGCTTAAGGGAGCTCCCCCGAATGTAAACAACAACCCTCTTCCAAATCACGATGATACTTGTATTAAAATGATATCTACTGATGAGGATTGGAATTTGGAAGGAATAATTGTACCAATTTAAGATGAGAAAAAGGCTGTGTAATCTGCCTTCATTGCTCCTATCATCACAGTGCAAGTGCGAGCACCAATTGAGGTGGAAGTACTTCCTCCGAAACCCAGGATCATGGCTCTAGTTGCTCAGACACCCTCATTTTAAACCAAAGTAGTTCCTTGGGACTACCAGTCTGATATAAGGAACAAAGAAAGGCAAAATTAGTTATAGAACCTGCTACTGCATGTATGACGGGATCCGATCGGTGTTATGTTTCTGAAGAAGCATTACGAAGAACTTCAAGTAAAGACAACGCCCGAAAGAAATCCGTGACAGAAGCTGAAGTAGAAGAGTTTTGGAGAAAAATGCAATGTAGCGGACACACTATTGTAGACCAACTGAAGAAGATGACGGCTCTAATTTCCCTCATGTCATTATTGATGAGTTCTGACAGCCACAGGAATGCTTTGGTAAAAGTACTGAATGAAGCATATGTGCCAGCCGAGACAACTAGTGAACATTTGGAAACTATGGTGGCCCAAATTCTAGAAGCCCACAAGATTTCTTTTCACGAGGATGAATTTCCACTTGAAGGTCTAAGTCGCAACAAAGCTTTGCATCTCATAATCAAGTGCAGGGACAAGTTTGTTTCTAGGGTTTTGAACGATAATGTTTCTGCACTCAATATATGGCCTTTCACTACCCTTAAAACTTTGGGAATTGACATTGAAAAAGTCCGTGAAAGTCATGTGAATGTTAGAGCTTTTGATGGAGCGCAAAGGAGTGCTATAGGTGAAATTGACTTAGCATTAAAAATTAGGCCTGTGGAGTTTATCATTGAATTTCAAGTGTTAGACATATCTGCTACTTATAATTTATTGTTGAGAAGGCAGTGGATTCACATAGCTGGTGCAGTCCCTTCCACTTTGCACCAGAACTTGAAGTTTGTGTGGAATCACCAGGAAGTTGTGATTCATGGAGAAGCAAGCAATCCCATTTATCCCGGGAATTCAATCCCTGTCATTGAAAGTGTGAAGAGGCTGGATGGAGCCACTTTCAACATTGAAGAAATTATGAATGATACTCGAGGTAAAGAGATAAAGTTACCAAGAGTGTTCGTGATGGTGGCATCAGAAATGTTGAATAATGGTTTTGAGCCTAGTCGAGGACTTGGAGCAATGTTGCATGGAATAGTGGAGCCAATTCAGTTACCGGGGCAGAACAACACCTTTGGCCTAGGGTACACACCCACTCCAAAAGAAGTCTCGGAGGCTCGTCTCAAGAAGAAAAGTGACATTGTCCTGCCACATCCTATCCCGCCGCTGAGCCAGTCATTCCCCAAGTCAATTACTATTCATGAGCTATATGAAGATGCTGAAGATGACCTCGTTGAAGGAATCAGGAACCTATTCATTGCCGATTGCAACGTGATTCTGAATGATTTCACTTAGAAACCAACTATATGGGATGCTGCACCTGGAGATGTTTTGAACAATTGGACTTATACCCCGTCCCCGGTTCGCTGGGAGTCTTGGTAGATCAATTGTATTAGTACTTTTTAAGCAACACGATTCAAAATTGAGGCATGAATCGTGTCTATGATTTTTATGTTGTTTGCCTCGATCTTTTGGAAGCTTAAATGCAAAATCTGAATATGATTTTTCGTTTTACATTTAAATTTTTTGTCTTTATTAATTTTCTCTCTTTTTTATTTTATTTTTCAACAAAAAAATTAATAAAAATGCCGACACAGTGAATGTGACATGCAATGAAACAAGTGAACAAAATAACAAGCAAGATCTCGAAGAATATGAAGAAGATGTGTCGCCTGCAGAATTAACTAAAGAACTTGAGCAGTTTGAGAAAAAGTCAAAACCAAATTTGGACGAAACAAAGCTTATAAATTTGGGGAATTCAGAGTCTATAAAAGAAACAAGAATTAGTGTCCATTTGACACCATCAGAAAAAGAGAAATATGTGGATCTTCTGAGATAATACGTCGATGTGTTCGCTTGGTCATATGACGACATGCCTAGTTTATGCACTAATATTGTTTCCCATAAGTTTCCAACGGATCCATCTTGTCCCCCGGTAAACCAAAAAATAAGAAAATTCAAAACGGACTTAAGTTTGAAGATCAAAGAAGAAGTCTCCAAGCAATTTAAGGCAAATATCATCCGAGTCACGAAGTACCCCACCTAGTTGGCCAACATAGTACCAGTTCCAAAGAAGGACGGGAAGATTAGAATATGCGTGGATTATCGGGATCTTAGTAAGGCTAGTCCAAAGGATGGTTTCCCACTCCCCAATATTCATATACTCATTGATAATTGTACAAAGCATGAGTTGCAATCATTCATTGATTGCTTTGCCGGTTACCATCAGACTGTGATGGATGAAGATGATATTGAGAAGATAGCGTTTATCACACCTTGGGGGTGTATTGTTATCAGGTGATGCCTTTTGGACTCAGAAATGCAGGTGATACATACATGAGAGCAATGACAACTATTTTTTATGACATGATCCATAAAGAGATTTAGATCTATGTGCTTGATGTCATCATCAAGTCATGGAAGAGTTCAGATCACTTGGTAGACCTGAAGAAGTTCTTTGATAGGTTGCGGCGATACAATTTGAAGCTGAATCCCGCAAAATGTGCATTCGGAGTTCCAGTTGGAAAATTATTAGGTTTCATTGTCAGTAGAAGGGGCATAGAGCTTGATCCTTCAAAGATAAAGGCTATCCAAGACCTGCCACCTCCAAAGAATCGGAAGGACGTGATGAGCTTCCTTGGTCGCCTCAACTACATCAGTCGTTTCATAGCCCAATCAAAAGTGATTTGTGAGCCGATATTCAAGATGCTGAGGAAAGATGTCACTACCAAATGGACAGAGGAATGTCAATGAGCTTTTGATAGGATCAAGGAATATTTATCTAACCCACCAGTGCTGGTACCTCCGGAACCTGGAAGGTCGTTATTGTTATACATATCCATATCAGATAATGCATTTGGATGTGTTTTGGGGCAACATGATGAAACTGGGAGAAAGGAGAAAGCCATATACTACTTGAGCAAGAAATTACCATATGCAGCAAGATATACTTTGTTGGAACGCACTTGTTCTGCCTTAACTTGGGTTGCATAACGTTGAGGCATTACTTGTCAGCATATACCACTTATCTCATTTCTAAGATGGACCCCCTCAAGTACATCTTTCAGAAACCTATGCCTACAGGAAAGCTGGTGAAGTGGCAGATTTTGCTAAGTGAATTTGACATCGTGTATGTTACTCAGAAGGCCATCAAAGGACAAGCTTTAGATGACCACCTTGCAGAAAATCCTATGGATGAAGAATACAAGCCACGTAGGACGTACTTCCCATATGAAGAAGTATTGTTTTCTGGAGAAGATATTTCAGAGTCATATTCTGGTTAGAGAATGTTCTTTGACGGAGCCGCAAACTTCAAAGGAGTCGGAGTTGGAGCAGTATTAGTTTTAGAATCTGGACAACATTATCCAATTCAGTGAAACTTCGGTTCTCGTACACCAACAATATGGCTGAATATGAGGCTTGTATACTCGGGCTTAGAATGGCCGTTGATATGAACATCCAAGAGTTGTTGGTTATAGGTAATTCAGACTTGCTGATTAATCAAGTACAAGGCAGATGGAATACAAAGAATACAAAAATCCTACCGTACTTACATTGTGTAAGAAGTTTATCAAGGTGGATTCAATCATGTTCCAAGAGTTCAAAATGAGTTTGCAGATGTTTTGAAAACTTTGTCTTCTATGATTCAACATCCAGATAAAAACTACATAGACCCCATCAAGGTAAATGTGCAAGATCAACCAGCTTATTGTTTTCATATGGATGAAGAGCCAGACGGAGAACCATGGTATTATGACATTAAGAGGTATCTAAAGACAAGGGATTACCCTGAAGGAGCAACTAGTACCCAGAAGAGAACGCTTAGGAGATTGGCAAATCACTTTTTCTTAAACGGCAAAATCCTATATAGGAGGACCCCAGATTTAGGATTGTTGAGGTGTGTAGATGCCAGGGAAGCAACCAAGCTGGTTGACGAAATACACGCAGGAACATGTGGGCCTCACATGAATGGGTTTACTTTGGTAAAGAAAATTTTGCGAGCAGGTTACTTTTGGATGACCATGGAAACATATTGCATTCATTTTGTACAGAACTGTCATCAGTGTCAGATCCATGGTGATTTGATTCGAGTCCCACCAAATGAACTCAATGTGACGAGTTCTCCTTGGCCATTTGTGGCTTGGGGCATAGATATCATTGGCCCTATTGAGTTGGCCGCCTCGAATGGACATAGATTTATCCTGGTAGCTATTGATTACTTTACAAAGTAGGTGGAAGCCTCTTCTTACAAGTCATTACAAAAAAGGTGGTAGCAGATTTTGACCGCAACAACATCGTTTGCCGATTTAGAATTCCTGAGTCAATCATTACAGATAATGGAGCCAATCTCAATAGTGACTTGATGCGAGAAATATGCGATAAGTTCAAGATTACTCACCGAAATTCCACTCCCTATCAACCTCAAATGAATAGAGCCGTTGAAGCAGCCAACAAGAACATAAAGAAGATATTGCGAAAGATGATTGATAACTTCATGCATTGGCATGAGAAGCTACCATTGTCTCTCCTTGGATATAGCACTACAGTCAGAACATCAATTAAGGCAACGCCTTATCTTATGGTCTATGGAACTGAAGCTTTATTACCCACAGAAGTTGAAATAGCATCTTTGAGGGTCATCCAGGAAGCCGAGCTGAGCAATGTAGAATGGGTGAAGAATCGGTACGAACAACTAATTCTTATTGACGAGAAGAGAATGAATGCAGTTTGCCATGGTCAACTCTATCAAAACAGGATTGCCAGAGCCTTCAACAAGAAAGTGAAACCACGTCAGTTCAAACTGGGGCAATTGATTTTGAAGCGAATATTCCCGCACCAAAATGAAGCTAAAGGAAAGTTTGCACCAAATTGGCAAGGTCCATACATGGTTCATCGAGTATTGACTGCAGGAGCACTGATTCTAGCATAAATGGATGGAGAAGTGTGGCCCAAGCCCATCAACGCAGATGTAGTCAAGAGATACTACATCTAGAGGCATATCTAGCAACCTCTTTCTTTTCTATGTAATGCTTCTTAATGTAAATGAACTACGTTTGAACTGATTCCCGTTTAAGAGGAGATACGTAGGCAGCCTTGTGGGTTCGGTCTCATCATAATAAAAATCCAATATTTCCCCCCAAATTGGAAATTGGGGCAGCTTTTGAAGGCGTCGTCATGAGGAGGAATCAGTCATCGACAAAGGATTGTCAAGCAAGATGAATGATGGGATTCCATATGAGGACGTTCACTCTGTTTCACGAGCATGTCACAATGCAGAATTCGGCAACAACTTTATTTTATAAAATTTATGCATACTTTATTTATTAAAATAGGATTTTTCATCAAAAACTATTCGTTCGCCAAGATTCAATAATGGGTGGAGGTTACAAGTCCAAACAAAGTGGGAAGCGCAAGATTATCAAAGGTCAGAGCATCAAAGTCAACACGAATCAACCTTCCCCCCCCCCCTCAAAGCTCACAATTGTTTCTTCGAGTACATATTTTCAGGATAGAGGAAGTAGAAGAATCAATAACAAATATAAGTACCAAGACCCTTCGTCAGGCGGTTTGAATTTTTTACAAAAAAATTATACCTTTGAATGATGATGATCTTTAAAATCCAAGTTTGAGATTTTTTATAAATGCAAACTACATCGCATACGGCTTTAAAAATATTACACATTGACTTTTAAATGCACTGCACCATCGCTTTCAAATGCACCGCAAATGCACTGCACCATTGCTTTCAAATGCACCGCACAAATTCTTTCAAAAGCATTGCACCATCGTTTTCGAATGCACCATTACTTGCAAAATGCATAATATAAATGCTTTCAAATGCACTGCACTTTTGCTTTCAAAGGCACTGCGTATGCACTGCACCAATGCTTTAAAAAGTACTATATTATTGTATGCAACAATGCAAATGCTTTCAACTACACTGCACCATTACTTTTAAATGCACCACACAATTACCTTGCAAATGCACCACAAATATTTTTATTACCTTAAATCATTTGGCTTGGAAAGCTTCATCAGTCATTTGGCTTAAATGCCTCAATTACTTCATTATTTGGCTTAAATGCCTATTTTCATCAATCATTGTCTTAAATACCTCATTTTTATCAATCATACATAAATCATCACTGAAAGGCACCATTTACATGAATCATTGGCTCGAAGCCTCATTTCATTATTCATGATTTAAGAATTATTTTGTAACATACCTGGCTTATTTTATGATAAATTAACGGCTTAGAGGTGTCATTTTAATGAAATTATTGTTATCACTTATCGTATTTTTATATCTCGTTTACTAACAACTTTATCTAGCCTGTTGAGTTTAGTAGGAATTTTAGCACAGCGTGGAACTCTATCTAAGCAGCGAATTGGGACAGTTTGCTGGGGAGGAAACCAGACTCGCCAGCAAAAGTCAAAGGTCTACTTTCGGATTCCATTCCGCCTGACTACCAAAATCTCAAAATCCTTTTTCGACACATTTCTTTCAATCATGATTCCAGTGTTTGACACCTTGTGCCTCCATAATTCGACACGGGGGCAGAATTTTGGGATTCGCATTTTAGGATCCACATCAATCATTAAGTCCTACTCCATAGCACCATCATTCTGGAATTATATATTACTTGATTCTCATAGAACCCGAGGTGTGTGGGCGATTCTGAAATCAGATTTAGGTCATAACTCTATAAATTTTCTTTTCATTTTATAAGACTTCCGAGTTTCATGTTATAATCCTTCCAATATTTTGATCCATACTTACAAATCGGGACAAAATTGGTCACTAAGTCAATTTCGTTGCCCGTAAATTCTTTCATCGTCCACGATCAAAGAGCGGCAGCTGTTGACAACCAATTTTTGCCCTCCCTTTTCATAAGCAATTTCTCTATACTTCCTAATTCTTAATAATTTACTAAATATATTTTAGATATTTTTATCCAAAATATTTGTTATATTTTTTCTAGCCTCAAGATTTTAAAACAAAATATGATTATTAGCCTTAATATAAGTTAGTATATTTATTAATTGTAATTATAACGTTATTATTATTTTAGTTAATTAGTCATTATCATATTATTATTTGATGCTAACGCATCGTAATAATTAATACAAATATTATTTGACAAGCTATATTTTATTTCTCTACTTTTTATTCTATATATAAATTCATACATACTATATATTAATTTTTAAAATAATATAATATAATATGTTTATTATAAATTATTAGAATTATGGAAGCAAAGTAAAATTTAAAGTGAAAAAGGACTTTTAAATGTAAATTTGATCATCTTGGTAAAGTTTAATGCTATTTAAAATGGGGCCAATTTTTATAACATATTTTCAGATTTTTAGACCCCATAAATCAACCAAAATAGCCCATACCCGCCAGCCCATCTTCCTAACTATTTCATCTACATGGACTCCACATAAGAGCCACATGAGCCTCCACGTCAGCGCCACATAGGCACCAACGGTACAAATCCCATGACCAACACACTCCTAGCACATGCTCTCCTCATCCTTTTATACTTTGACCCCACACCTTGCCACATGGATTCATCAGATCTAGTCCATTTTAAATTAATGGTGAAGATCATTTCTTCTATCTTCTAGAGAATTCCAAATAAATGCTTGCTTTATTTATTTTTATTATACCTTATTTACATATATCAAGATTAATCTCAGCCATTAAATGCATCTAAGCCAATGGTTGAATTTATTTCTAAAATTAAAATTAAATTTGACTAGGGTTCCATCTCTTTTCCTCTTTCAAAGAAAACCAACGCCTCTTTTCTCTGCTATGGCAGATTTTTTTTTGCTCCTTCTATTTTCTTAGCAAATTTTACTCCCACATCTTGTAATCAGAAAATTGTATCGCCATTCCAAGGAAACTTTCTACAAACACAAAGCAATTTAATTGAAGAGTTCAAAATCCATTTGCCATTTACAATGAAATTGACAGGTGAAAATGGGTTCTCTTTTTGTTTCCTCCAAGATTTCATAATTTGGTAATCGAATCTTTGCTCCCTCTGCCTAAGTCTTCTTTGTTTTCTTACCACACACGATTTGAAATGGTTCTTTAGCCGTTTGAAATCTGAATCAAAATCAAGAATCCCACCCAATTAACCCTAGAAGAGCCCTAATTCATCTCCTATAAATACCAGACTTTGTGGCTAGTTTTGGGCATCGGGGTTTCCGCCGCTTCAGACCCTTGTACCGTTACTCCTCTCTCATTTTTACTCCTGTAAATCATTTTCTAAAAGCTTGCTTCTCTCTTGATTTTTGTAAAAATACAACAGAGGCATTACTATCTTTTTTCGGAGTTTGACTGTTGCGATCTTAGGCCGAAAATAGTAGACCTATTTGCACGTCCCAAGTTCGCTGCATCGCAAAAGCAATATGAATTTTAATGTAATACTCGCCCCGTATCAGCATGGAGTCATTACTATTGAGCCTTAGACCATGATGAACATCTAGAAGAAGAACAAGCAAAAAACTTGGGGTCACCTATGGCGGCCTATGTTATTTATATTTACTCTATTTTGAATTTTTAATCAATTTGATTATATTATCTAGTTATTTTAGTTGTACACTTAACCTGGTATTGTTGATTTAATTTTGACTTCTTCACTTAGTCATTGGCGGATGTTATCTATCTTATATAATAGTGCTCCTAAAGAATTTTTGAAGAACCGTTTAAGTTTTGGGTCTTTATTATATAAGTTCATAATCAAATCAGTTTTTGAAAAGAACGTGCTTTAACTTAAATTGACAACCTGTTTCTTGTAACATCATGGAACACGTGAATTTATCTTTTAAGAAGAAAAAAAATAAAATAAAAAGAAATATGCAAAACATTTCTTGACTTTGAAGTTGGTTGACGTTTTCTAATTGAAAAGTTCAAAAATCCTTTACCTTGACTACTTTTTTAAGACAAGTAAGAGAAAGGGTATTTTTTATAATAAGAATATTTTAATCAATACCAAAACATCTTCCTTAGAAGGATTATATATATATATAGTTCTTCAAAAGTTTATTAAAGTATTTCAAAGTTAAACTACTCTATTCTAAGTTATATTTTGTTAAAATACCTCAAACGATATTTCTTGATATTTTCATACAATTCTTATTAACCTAAGTTTGGTAGGTTAACCGTTATTAACAGATTTTTAAAAGGTGCTTTAAAAGTCTTCCTTTTTAAAATATTTAAAACCTTTACTTAGAATCTTTAGGTTAAGACCATAAGATAGAGTTTGACTTGAGCTTTAAAATAGGTGTCCTAATTCACCTTAGAATTAATTAGGTGGCGACTCTTTTAAAATTAATTAAGCCTCAGAATTGCTAATATGTTATACTCTCATTTGACCCGATTTAAATGGGGTATAACAGTTCCAACCTTCGAAACGCTAAAAAAAAATCCAAATACCAAAATCATATCGGATTCAAGCCTAAGAATTTCAAGAACTTTCAAATTACGCTTTTGATAAAAAAAACCCAACTAAACCACGTCCGAATGACTTGAAATTTTGCACACACGACACAAATGACACAACGGAGCTACTGCAACTTCTAGAATTCCTTTCCGACCCCTATATCAAAATCTCACCTATCAACCGAAAAACGTCAAAATCTCAATTTCGTCAATTCAAGCTTAAACCTTCCACGGACTTCCAAAATGCATTCTGATCGCTCTCCTGAGTCCCAAATCACCCAACAGAGCTAACCAGATTATAAAAATTTTGATCCGAGATCATATACAAATAAGTAAAATCTTGGTCAAACCTTTCAAATTTCAAATTTCAAATTGAAAAATGTTCTTCCAAATTCATTCCGATTACCCTGAAAACCAAAACTAATGATTTACATAAGTCATAACACATCACATGGGTCAAGTCATGCCCAAGAACTGGCGAGCAAAGTGCAAAAGCTCAAAACGACTGGTGGGGTCGTTACATCCTCCCCCACTTAACATACGTTCATCCTCGAACGTGCCCAGAGTTGGCCCAAAAGCCAACCAATCACTGAATAACCTTACCATGCACATACCTGGGGGTGATCCCACGTCACCCTATTTCATATAGGTCCAATAACATAATGCAACTGAAATTTCATAATTCAACCTAGCTCATAAATCTTAGAACCACATTTCCACTCCTGAAATCATTCACAAGATCAAAATCTCACATCTATACTCTAAATAAGCCTGAACTAGCTGTAATGTGATGACCCAGCTCGTTGTCACGTGAGTTAACGCCCCGCTTCCCCATATTATGTTGCTCTATGTTCCAATATCAGTATTTGAATCGATCGGATAGAATTGAATTGGTTTTAGTTGGAAATGAGGCACTTAGCCTCCTAGAAGGAAGCTTAAGCTAGAAAAGTCAACCGGATATTGACTATTGAGTTAGAGGGCTCGGATGTGATTTTCGGTGATTCGGTTAGCTTCGGGGGATGATTTGTGACTTAGGAGCGTGATCGGAAGTGATTTTGGAGACCCGGTGTAGAATTAGGCTTGAATTGGCAAAGTTAGAATTTTGGCGATATTCAGTTGATAGGTGAAATTTTGATCGGAGAGTCGGAATGGAATTCCGAGAGTTCTAGTAGCTCCGTTAGAAGATTTTGGACTTGTGTGCAAAATTTCAATTGATTCGGAGGTGTTTAGGTCGGGTTTTTGATCGAATGTGAGCTTTGGAAGTTTTGATTAATCTTAGGCTTTGATTTGATGAAATTTAAGGATTTTGATGTTAACGGTAGTGTTTTGATGATTCGAGCAAGTTTGAATAAGGTAAAATATCATTTCTGTGCTTTTGGTTGAGGTCCCGGGGGCCTCAGGGTGAATTCGGGTGGTTAAATGGAGAGTTTTGGAGTTTTGGCATGTTTTGAACTTCTGGTACCTGGTATATCCGCATCTGCGAAAAAGGGACCGCATAAGCGGTTTCGCAGATGCGGTGTGGGAGGTAGTAGAAGCGGGCCTTGAAGGCCTGGGCAATTCCGCAGAAGCAGACTTGGTTCCGCATAAGCGGTCATCGCAGATGCGGTTTTGGACCGCATAAGCGGCCCTAGGATTTTTAAGTTGAACCGCATAAGCAGTGTTTTGACCGCAAAAGAGGAAGCCGCAGGTGCGGTGCATGGACCGCATAAGCGGAAATGACTGGACGGAACAATATTAAGTCCCCTTCACGAATTTTGAAGGAGAAAACATTTGGGGCTTCGGACTTAGGCGATTTTTGGGCGATTTTGAAGAGGGTTTCGAGAGTTTTCATCAGGTATGGATTCTTGGTCTTAGATTATGTTATTATGGTGTAAAAACATGGATAAACACCGAAAACCCAAGGGAATTAAGGTTAAAAATGGAGGTTAGGGCTTGAAATTTGAAAGAGTTTAAACTAGTGATTTGGGGGGTCAAATGGACTCCGATTTTTGTGAATTTTGTATGTATGAACTCGTGGCGAGATAAGAAAGCCGGTGATATTAATTTTATAATTTTTCGAGATGTGGGCCCGGGGCTCGAATTTTGCCAACTTCGTGTTTTTGGGTGTTTTTCGAGTTCTTTCAATTGGGTTATGTCCCATTAGCTTATCATAATGTATTCCTTGTGGTTTTGGCCAGATTTTATGCACGAGGAGATTGATTTGCGAGGGAAGCGCAAGGCGAGCCAGGATTTCGGCCGGCTTGATGTGAGTAATGGTTACAAATGATGTACTGAGGATTGGAAACCCCGTATTTGCACTATGTAGTGCTATGTTGAGATGAGATACGCGCTACATGATGAGCGTGGTGATGATACTGTTGGGGATTCGGACTCGGTCCATCCCGATTCATGACTCTGCTATACTTTTGACCGAGACTGAGTTAGTATCAGTATATTTTGGACTAGTTGCCATGTTTGGGGCCTTGTACCGATCTGTAGAACCCTTAGGGAGCCTGTTGAGCTAATTGACCTCACTTTACCTGTTGAATACATACTCTCAATTATATCCTTAACTGTAAAACATAATATGAACCAATATTAGCAATTTGCACTCTAAAGGAGGAATACCTGGGGTTGGAAACCCCGTCTTAGCTGAGTGGGCCCGAGAGGCCAAGTCTATATTGACTGAGAGGGGTCAAGGACCCCATAGTGAGGGTATTTGATATACACCGGATCGGGCTGCACGCCACAGCAGTATATACATATACATGTATGGATCAGACTGCACGCCGCAGTAGTATGTTATATGGATCGGACTGCACGCCGCAGTGATATATTATATGGATCGGACTGCACGCCGCAGTGATATATTATATGGATCGGACTGCACGCCGCAATGATATATTATATGGATCGGACTGCAAGCCGCAGTGATATATTATATGGAGCGGACTGCATGCCGCAGTGATATATTATATGGATCGGACTGCATGCCGCAGTGATATATTATGTGGATCGGACTGCACGCTGCAGTGATATATTATGTGGATCGGATTGCATGCCGCAGTATTATAGCACTTGGGCTGTAGGAGCCCCTCCGAAGTCTGCACACAACCCCAGTGAGCGCAGTCGACTATTATTATTAAATCGGGCTGTGCGCCGCAGCAGTATATACTATATTTGGATTGGGCTGCACGCCGCAGCAGTATTAGCTATGGATCAGGCTGCGCGCCACAGCATTATTGGTAAATTGTCGGACTGTAGGAGATTTTTACTAGTTTTCCCCGATTAGCTAATCTTTACTGCCCTTACTGTTGGTTATAGAATTGTGCAGTGTTCTTACAAGATTTCTTACTTTCAGTTGTTATTTATCGCTATTACTCACTGAGTTGGAGTACTCACTTTACTCCCTGCACCTTGTGTGCAGATACAGGGATCCCGGAGGCATAGCTGAGGTTACTGTTGCTGCCTAGTTCAGTTGTCGGAGTCATCGAGGTAGCTGCCGGCGTCCACAGGACCCGATTTCTCCTCTTGCCCTTTTCTTTTACTTCTGTACCTAGACTTTCATATGTATAGGATGTTGCTCCGTTGTATCTAGAGGCTCTGACTCGTGACGCCAGATCTGATATGGGCTGTTTTGATATTATTGTGGTTTCTGCACAGTTTTTATCACTATCACAGACTGAGATTTTGTTTAATTGATATTTTAAATTTAATAGCTGATAAGAAGCTTTGTAACTTGGGTTTAAGAATGTTCTAAAGGTTGGGCTTGCCTAACAAGGTGTTTGGCGCCATCACGATTGGGGTTTGGGTCGTGACAAGTTGGTATCAGAGACTAGGTTACTAGGTCTCACGAGTCATGAGCAGGTTTAGTAGAGTCTCACGAATCGATACGGAGACGTCTGTATTTATCCTCGAGAGGCTGCAGAACCTTTAGCAAAACTTCACTTTCTTGGAATTCTTATCGTGCGTACTTGATTCAGCTTGACATATAACTCTTGAAATTCCATCCACACGTCGGTATGCGCACATGAGCGCTCAGTATTGTATGTGCCTTGATGGCTAGTGATTCCCCGATCAAGAGGCGAGATGTGATCCTGTGAGTTTGATGTTGGGCCAGTCTGGAGGACTTGAGGCTGGATCTTTACGTATGGCTTGAGCACCGAGGTTCTGATTGTGTGAGCAAGTGTTTTGAACTTATATGTTCGGTATTGTTGCTATTAGCTAGAGTGGCGGCTTGGTATTCATGTGATGAGTATGTTAGTACTACGAGATATAATTATATGACTTGGTAGTGACGAAGAAGTCTGCTAGATAATAGATGGACTATTAAGTGATTCGTTTCCTATTGTGGTTTGATGTGTAGCCCGAATATGGGCGCGTGAAGAATATTTTCATGTCTCCTAGTTGGGAAGTGTAGTACATTACGTATGGCGGTATTAGCTTAGACTCAGGAAGACTCAATGGTTGTGTTATATGCATGATGGTGGAAGGTGTGCTGAAATACTAAACTGAGGCAAAGCAGGTGGGCTATCTCCTGCGGGGTATTCTTAAGGGGTACGATTCTTATGTATATTGTTAGAAGATCTCATGTGTAATTGAAAGGTCGTGTTGTAATTTGAAAATCTGGGTCGCTTCAGAGAGTGGACTCAGCTGATGCGGGGATGAATGCGAGGTTTGTAGAGGATTTTAGTATCCGAGGATCTGTGTTTTCCTAAACTAGTAGATGATTTGAGTTTAATCTCGCTATAATATTGTGGCATTATTAGAGTAAAAGTATTATGGGTTGGGGAGGTTGCTGTTGATTAGCTGATCGCACGGTTATGTGCTATGTTGTTTCCGTTTTGAGGTATGCTGGCTGATCGGTCTTGGTTATGGAGAATGAGCTGAGGATGGCACGAGTGAAGCAAAATTTTGATAAAGGTTATACGGTGCTTCGTAGATGTGAAGAAATAATAGGATGTCTTGAGCTGTTGTTGATAAAGGATGCTCGGTGTATAGAGAAGGAAGATGTTCCTTCATATTGGAATGAGATTATGTCCTACGGTGCCAGAGTGCTAATAAGGCACGAGTGGTTTTGTTCGTTAAGTTAGGTAATTTGCAGTCGGAATAGGAGTGAATGACTTTCGAGAATGATTCTAATGTGTTCAAGATTTTACATGTAACAATCAGGTGTCTCAAGGTCGTGAATGTAGTCAGAGACCGTGTTTTCATTGGAAAATGTCGAGGCTTGTGGTATTTTTATCTCGATTATGAGATCCTATGTATCGGTATCTGGAAGGTAATGGTAACGAATTCAGATTCGCAGGAAGTTCTTCAAGGTAAAGTATTCTAGAACGTGGTATTTCTGGGAACGTTTGAGAGAATATTCAGTGGCTCATGGGTTAGAACAGTGTGATCTTATGTGCGAGTCTCATGTGGTAAGCCTGGATTGAGGCATTGTGATGCTACAGACAGGGAGAAATATCAAGTGGATGATGACCAAAAAGAGAAATTTGATAGATGGAATAGCTTGATAGTAGACCGAATCGGTATGGTAAGGATATGATTAATTCTTTGTATGTGTTCGAGGTAATGAGCTTTTACAGGCATTTTTGTAGCAATGCTCTTGCGTTTTGACGGCTTGCTCAGCTTGGTTTAGATAGAAAGATTCAGTCCTGGCAGTTTAGCTTGTACAGATGGAGTTGGCAGATATGTTCTTGTTGGGTTTTACCGTGGTTTGAAGATGAGTATATTTCCTATGGGTATGTGAAGCATGGAGTGTGTAATGATTTTTCCTCTAAATGGGATCAATGAAAGTTCTTGACTAGTTGAGTGCGTATCTCTGCGGCGCGGAAGGGAGATAAAAGTTCTCATGTTATCCTAGTGTGGCATGGTATATGCGATATGTTGTGAAGGATTGGGATTTGTGTGTGTAAGGTTCGGTTCAGTTCGGAATGGAAAGTCATTAAATTCTTAAGCAGCACGGGCAGCTGCAGGTGATTTAAGAATCGATCTTCAGAGGATTAGGGTGAATGATCCTCATATGACTAAGGAAACGGTGTTGCTAGTCATAGTGATTTGACAAAGGTATATGTTTCAAAAAAAGGACAATGTGATTAAGTTGATGGCACTTCGGTAGTGTTGCGGCATTTTCTTGATAGGTCGACTGTTGATATCTGAGTTTGTTTTATGGCACAGGGGGAATTTTAGAATATCTTTCATGGAATGATTGGGTACTCGAGGTGTAATATGTATTTATACTGCAGAAGTTGGGATCAAGTATAGTAATTCGTGTGCTATGTGGAGCTGGAGACTTGGAGTTCTCATGTTCAGG
>MU786451.1:37989-53136 GCA_026770625.1 Nicotiana glauca
TTGCGGTGTGCAGCCCGATCCATAAATATATAATCCTCACAATCAGGCCCTCGGCCTCTCTCAGTCATTAACCTCACAATCAAACTCTCTGTCTATCTCAGTCATCAACCTCACGACCACTCAGGCCATCAGTAAATCAGGGAACTCAACCCAAATAGTTTTCACATTTTAAGAAGTAAAGTGATAGAACCAGTTTTAAAAAATAAACAGGTAAAACATGACTGAGGATATTCTTTCAAAACAAGTAGAGTGAGAAAAAATAGTGAAAGTGCCCCTAAGGGTCTCAACAGGTCGGCATTAGGCCCAAAACACGGCATACAACCCAAATTATAATATCAATCTCTAAACATATGGAATATCATAAGATCCCAAATAAAATACGTGACTTAACAGTCGTACGGGACGGACCAAGTCTCAATCCCCAACGGTGCATGACTCCACGCTTGTCATCTAGCGTGTGTGTCACCTCAAAGTAGCACTACGATGTGAAATCCGGGGTTTCAAACCCTCAAGACAATATTTACAATCATTACTTACCTCTATCTGGTCCAAACTCTAGCCCGCGATGCCTTTTCCCTCACAATCGACCTATGGATGCTCCAAATCTAGCCATAATTAGTACATAACCATTAGAATATGCTAAGGGAATGAATCCCACTCGAAAATATTCAATTTACATCAAAATTCCAGAAATTGCTCAAACCCGCCCCCCGGGCCCACATCTTGTAATCCAACAAAAATCACATCAATAAAATCCTCATCCTATCAAAAGTCCATACATACCACGAATATCAAAATCGGACCTCAGTTGTCCCTTCAAATTCCCAATTTACACTCTCCAAAGTCAAGCCCTAATTTCAAAATTCTAGGCTTTAATTTCCACATATTTCATGATTAAACAAGTAAGAATCAACATACGATCGAGTATTGAGTTTACAAATCTTACCTCCAAGTGTTATATCTTGAATCCCTTTTCAAATCCTCTCAAAATGCTCCAAAATCGCCCAAAAATGGTGAAAGATAGCATCAAAATCGCGGACAATAGCTATTTAAACATTCTGCCCAGGCATCAAAAACCTTCTTCGCGAATGCGGTCAAAGACTCGCCTTTGTGAATCACAATCCAACTTTGACCCAAAATTCTTCTTTGCGATCATGTCTTGCCACTCGCGAACGAGATGCTTCCTCAGACTACCACTTCGCGATCGCGTAATCTCTCTCGCGAACGCGTTGAATAAAAGTACCCTGAAGCTCAGCTGCCAAATTACTGTACGCGAACGTGGTCCACTTCACGCGAACGCGATGACCAATTGCCTAACCCTTCGCGAACGCGGAGCCTTCCTCGTGAACGTGAAGGCCAAAAATCTCAGCCTCTCCAGCTAACCCTTCGTGAACACGAGGGCCTACTCGCGAACGCGAAGGCCATTTTCTCTGCAACACTGATCAGCAATTTCTACAAATTCAAAACAACATGAAATGGACCGATTGACCACCCGAAACTCACCCTAGGCCCTATAGACCTCAACCAAACATGCCAACATATCCCATAACCTCATTCAAACTTGTTCCAAACTTCGGAACGCTTAAAACAACATCCAAATACCAAAATAACATCGGATTCAAGCCTAAGAATTTTAAGAACTTCCAAATTACACTTTTGATAAAAAATCCAACCAAACCACGTCCGAATAACCGAAAATTTTGCACACACGACACAAATGACACAACGGAGCTATTGCAACTTCTGGAATTCCATTCCGACCCCTATATCAAAATCTCACCTATCAACCGGAAAACGTCAAAATCTCAATATCGCCAATTCAAGCTTAAACCTTCCACGAACTTCCAAAATGCATTCTGATTGCGCTCCATAGTTTCACGACCCCAACCCCCATCGTGATGACGCCCAACACACTGCTAGGCAAGCTCGACCAATTTAGCAACCTTAACCATTTCTATACAGATCATGATTAATTAACACAGATAAATTACTAAGTCATAATACTGGAAATCTAAAATAGAGTTAAAACATGCGGAATCCCAAATAACAATACTACTACATAGCCCGAAAATTCCGGTGTCACAAGTCTGAGCCTCTAATACAGGTTTATCAACCTAATGCATAGCAGTCTAGGGAGTATGGAATAAAAATAAAAGATAGAAGGGAGAGATCAGGGCTACGGACGCCATTGCAGCTACCTCAATGCTCCCCGGAATATTCTGCTCAGCAGAGAAGTCCTCACTTAGCCTCGGATGCACCTCGATCTGCATGCAAGGTGCAGGGAGTAATGTAAGTACTCCGATCCAATGAGTAATAAATATAAATAAAGGCTAAGAATAAGAAATCCTGAATAGGCACAATGTAATCTAAAAATGCAGGAATTTAAACCAAGTAGTATAAAGTCAGTAAACCAATGAAACAATTATGGAAATGCTGCAACAGATAAGTAAATAAATGACAGTCAAATAAGAAATGCAACACATAGTACAGTACCTACTTGTACCCGCTGCAGCGTGCAGCCTGCTCCATTTATTTATCATCGACGACGTTCACTGGGGGTGTGCAGACTTTGGGAGGGACCCCTTACGACCCAAGCAGAATATCAAGCCATCGCGTGGCATCAACTAGGCCCTTGGCCTCATATCAATATCAATATAATACTGCTGCGGCGCGCAGCCTGATCCCACACTCAGTCCAGAATCACAAAAGCCTCTCGGGCAATAGTAAAATAATAGTTCTCGGTCCAAAAAATTGTTAGAAATGTTATTTAAGTTTTAAGTCTGAGTAAAAGTGGCTGAGTTTGCAAAACAGTATTAAACAATAGGACTGAATTCAAATAATATTTCCAAGTAGTGGGGAAATAGTAATAGCAATCCCCGAAGGGTTCAAATAGTTGGCACGAAACCCAATTATGACAATTAGTCCAAAATAATAAGGATATCGAATAAACTTCAATCAATTAAGTAGTAATTTCATCAATTAGGACGGACCAAGTAACAATCCCCAACGATGCAATACCCCACGCTCGTTACCCGACGTGCAAGTCACCTTAATATAGCACTACGATGTGCAAATCCAGGGTCTCAAACTCTCAGGACATCATTTACATCTATTACTCACCTCAATCCGGCCAAACTCTAGCTCGCTATGCCCTTGCCTCTCAAATCGGCCTCCTCGCACGTCGAATCTGACCAAAACCACAACGAATACATCACAACATGCTAAAGGAACAATACCCAATCGAAAACAATCAAAAAAATTAAAAATCCTGAAATTGACAAAACCCGAGCCCCGAGCCCACTTCTTGAAACTCAAAAATTCTTACACCAACGGGTTCCTTATTCGTCACGAGTCTATACATATAAAGAACACCAAAATCGGGGTCCAAATGACCCCTCATATCCTAATTTTTACTCTCTTAAGTTCAAGCCCTAAATCACCATTTTTGTCCATTAATTTTTTAAGTTTTCAGCCCTAATCCATGTATTTGCACCATAAAATCGTGTTTTAAGTCCAAAAACCCTTACCTTATCGAAGCTCCTTGAAAACCCTCTTCAAAATCGCCCACAATACTCCAAGTCCGAAGTTAGAATGAGAAACCCTTCAAAATTTCGTGAAGATGAACTTTAATACATTCTGCCTAGACATTATCGCTTCTGCGGTTAAATTACCGCTTTCGCGATACCGCTTCTGCGGTCAACATTCTGCTTTTACAGAAATTCACTAAAGTCCAGAACCGCTTCTGCGGTTGAAATCTCGCATTTATGGCTTCGCAAATGCGGCTCCTAGTCCGCTTCTGCGGAAACAACTGACAATGCCAACCCTCGCTTCTGCAGTCCATATGTCGCTTCCGCGACTCCGCAAATGCGGTACCCAATCCGCACCTGCGATCCTAGGCCTTCCCTTGACCTTCCGCTTCTGTGACCTCCGCCTCCGCTCTTGCGATACTGCTCCTGCATCCCAATTCTGCAGAAGCGAAAATACCAGAAGCAGCAGCAAATTTCCAATTTCACAAGTCCAAAACTTCCCGTTAACCATCCGAAATCACCCCGAGGCCCTTGGGACCTCAACCAAAAGCACCAACACCTCCTATAACATCATTCAAACTTTTTCCAATCATTAAAACACCTCAAACAACGCCAAAACCATCAAATTACATCGAATTCAAGCCCAAGTTCTTCTAAAACTTCCGAAGCACGCATTCGATCAAAAACCCAACCAAATCACCTCCGAATGACCTGAAATTTTACACACACATCCCAAATCACTTAACGAAGCTACAGCAACTCTCGAAATTTCATTCCGACCCTCGGATCAAAATCTCACCTATCAATCGGAATTCGCCAAAATACTAACTTTGCTAATTCAAGCCTAATTCTACACCGGACCTCCAAAATCACTTCCGATCACACTCCTAAGTCACAAATCATCCCTCGAAGCTAACCGAATCATCAGAATTCACATCCGAGCCCTGTAACTCATAGGTCAACATCCGATTGACTTTTTCAAACTAAGCTTTCCTTAAAGAGACTAAGTGTCTCATTTCCTTCAAAACTCAATCCAAACCAACTCGATCACACAAGACACTGATAATGAAGCATAAAGAAGCAAAAAATGGGGAAAATAGAGTGGTAACTCATGAGACGACGGATTGGGTCGTCACACTAAATCACAAATCACCTAACGGAGCTAACCAGATTATAAAAATTCTGATCCGAGATCATATACAAATAAGTCAAATCTTGGTCAAACCTTTTAAATTTCAAGCTTCAAACTGAGAACTGTTATTTCAAATTCATTCTGATTACCCTGAAAATCAAAACCAATAATTTACATAAGTCATAACACATCACACGGGGCAAGTCATGCCCGAGAACTGGCGAGCAAAGTTCAAAAGCTCAAAACGACCGGTCGAATCGTTATAATTCATGAATACAGTAGCAAAAATCAGCTAGAAATAGGGAAGTCCAGTTGTCAGCCGTTGTACTTACATGTATTCATGAATATACCGTAATAATAGGTCTTATCGGTTGTTTAATAACGGAAAGTTTCTAATTTGATGGGATACACTTATAATATAACTCACTTAAATCAATTATAACACACAAAATTATCAATCCAATTAATGAGAACATTTATCAGACGATAAACACCAAAAAATAGAGCATTCTTCAGAGTTTCGGTCCTTCTTCTTTTTTCTGATAGAGTTTGAGTTTTTTTTTTCCTGACATTGTTCGAGGTTCTGCTCGGAATTAATACAAGTATCTATAGAAATACTTTGAAATTCGATTTTTCTGTATATGAATACATCATGTATTTATGTTGGATATAACCTGTAATAGTAACCTACTGCTTGCATATTTCATAATAAACCTAGTGCTTGTATTCTGTTGTATCTAACAGTAGTATTCAATGTATTCAAGTTTATTTTTGTATTCACAATAGTTTATTTATTCATAATACATTGTATTACCTGCTTTATTGAGTATATTCCATTGGTTGTATTCATTGATTTTCTATTTGTATTGAGAGTATTTTTTACTATATTTTACTGTATTATTTTAAATACAGATGGATACAATTTGGTTGAAAATACAGATAAATACAATTAGATTGAATGCATAACTAATTGATGAATAACATCAAAATGATATAACTAACAATGTATTTAAAAATGTTGTTGTATGAACTCAAATACATATAAATACATTTAATACAACAGTCAAAAATCACTGTACAAACTAAAAATCATTGTATGCCTTATCGAATACATATAAATACATCTAAATAGAAGAAGAGCAAACCACTGTACAAACTAAAAATTAATGTATTCGACTCAAATACATATAAATACATCTACAATTAGGGTCATTGCGTATTTTTGTTCTCCTTTCAACTTCAATGGTTGCTGATGCACCTACAAATACAGGTTCCTCTTGAGTGATTTGCAAATCGAAAGATAGCCCTTCGAAATTGAGTGCTTTAGTGGGTAATCTGCAAAAAACCTAACAAAGCTTTTATAGTATCGAAAGATGGCCCTTCGAAATTGAGTGCTTTAATGGGTATTCTGCAGAAAACCTAACAATGGTGAATATTGAAAAAAAAAATTATTGAAGAGAAAAAGAAGAATATTTAACCGGCCAAAAACCCAAAAACTTTAACATTTACCACAACTTTTTGAAGCAAAAAATATTAAAAATTGAAGGAGACAATGGCGCTAATAAGGAGAGAGTCGGGGAGAGAAATTTGGAACTTGCAAATCGAATAAATGTTTAGGTACCAAATATGAATAAAAGTTGCAATTTTGTATTGATGAACTCATCAGGAAATGGATGGATAGGAACGTGCGATGAATGCTGCACACTCATGGCAGCTGCTAGGTCTCCATGTCCCTCATTGGTAGAAGGAAAGAAAATCTTTGTGTATATAAAAGAGAAGCTCATCTTTTAGCTCTTAAAGAGCTAAGAAGAAGGCAAGTTTCGCGTCGTCGTCGTCGTCGTTGCTCGGCTCGGCTTCGGCTTCGGCAATTGATTGATTAATTTTTTTGGACAAAATTCTTTTCAAATATTTAATTAATTAAAGAAAATTCAATCCTGAATAACCCATGACCCGCAACCCGGTCCGGCCCGGCCCGGCCCGTTTTCTTTCCCGGATTATTTTAAATCCGTTTTAGATTTTTCCCGCAATATTTTCAATAGTCATGGCTGTTCTGAAACAGTGTCACACCTGTTCCAACAGCTATGACTGTTCTGAAAGGTTGCAAATCTTTTCAGAAATAGCACTGAAATTGGCTATAAATACACCTTCAAATCCGAGAATATTTACTAAATTTTCTGATTCTTCTTCTTCTTCGGCACAAAATATTCCAGTGTGTTTTACAACCATCGAGTGGTTCGCCGATCACCAGAGTTTTAGGTACCGATACACTAGTGAGTTAAATCGTTCTATCCTGGGAGGATATATTCCAGAACCTCGGGTACTTGAGGGGAATAATTTCCTTAAGGACGCACTGTATATTCAGTGGGCTCGATTTGTTCCTATAACGTTTTCAGAATTTATTTTGAAGAAGTTTACTGTTTTCAGAATTAATTTCTACTAACTTTCTGTTTTTGTTTTCAGTAAGATTGTTATTTAATTTATTTTCAGCAATACAAGCATCCCATATTCACGCAGGGTCCGGAAAAGGATCGCACCATTGGCGTGATGTAGACATCCTAGGGGTGTTCAAACCGAACCGGAAAATCGCACCAAACCGAAAAATCAAATTAAATCGATTAAAAAACCCGACTAGGTTTGGTTTGACTTGGTTTGGTATTGAGTAAAAATATCCAAACCAAACCGACATATAAATATATAAATTTTATTTATATTTTTAAGACTTTATAGTGAATTTTCTTTAGAAAATGTTGAAATATTTGGAATCCTCTCATGTATTAACCTTGGAAGCGTAAATTAACGAAAAATTATTGTTAGACGACCAAGAAAATAACTATCGTGTGTTATTAAAAAAATTCTCCCATAAAAATATTTTAATAGATCATATGTTTGTCAATTATTTTCATATTTACTAAATATATATTCACTTATCAAGGCTTTATCTATAATTTTAACAAAGTAAAATTCGAAAAACCCGACAAAACCGAACAAATCCAAACCGATATTTGGTTTGGTTTTGATAAAATCCGAACCAACCCGGTCTATGTACACCCCTAAGACATCCTAACCTAATGCAAACAAGTGACTACTTCCAGAACTCGATCCCATAACCTATAGGTTAGACGGAGACAACTTTACCGTTTAATTTATTAATACTTTTTAGGGATATAAGGTTTAATAATACCATTATACTTTTTTGCCTTCTATATCAACTAATCTTGTTTTTATGGTAAACTATCCATGAACTATAAAAACAAGCCGCTTTGTAGCATATTATATCAAATATATAATTATATAGTATTAGTTAGCATATATAGTATGTTTTTCGAACTTCCAACCAAATCAATACGGATATCTACCACAATTAGTTTACCTTATTTTGCAGAGAATTATCTTTAAAAGAAAAACTTATTTTTTATGAACACTCGAATCTATCATTAATTAAACCAAACAAAAAAAAAAAAGTTGTTTACTTGTATTAAGCTTCTACTCCTATAAGTGTTCAAAAAGGTGTTAAGACTTAAGAGTCTGTATCAAACTAAAACTTCAAATAGCCTTATTATCCCCCAATTTCCATCAAATTAAACCTCTCCTCTTCCATCTCCTTCCTTATTATTGAGGGGAAATTTCAGGTTTTGCTGAGGAAAGTGTCACTTTGCTCTTTCCTAGGAACAAATTTTTTTTTGGTTTTCTTTGATTTTGCCAAACAATGAAAAACAGACCACAATATGTGGTCTCCTTTATTATTTCTGAAACAAATAATGTGTTAAACACTTTTAGAAGAATACTTCCCAGAATCATGATCACCTTCATCTTTTTCTTTTGTCTTTTATACGTTTTTTACTCTCTAATTTTCGTAAATTCTTCATTCACGTCGTCCACCCAAAAACCTTTAGGTATTTTTATTCGATTTAACGAAGAAAACCAGTCAAACACTATCCAAACTAGCCCAGAAAAAACTCAGCTCCACCACATTGTATTTGGCATTGGATCGTCACGTACTACATGGAATTATAGAAAAGAGTACGTAAAATTATGGTGGAAGCCAAATAAAATGCGTGGATTTGTATGGTTAGACAAACCTATGTCGAAAAATCAAAACAGCTCGAGTTATAATTCTAACGTTACTTCTCTTCCAGAAATCAAGATTTCCAGCAACACATCAAGATTTAAGTACACTAACAAAAAGGGTGATCGATCAGGAATTCGTATATCGCGAATCATATCAGAAACAGTAAGGATGGATTTGAAAGACGTGAGATGGTTTGTGATGGGAGATGATGATACATTTTTTGTGCCTGAAAATTTGGTTAGGGTATTGAGGAAATATGATCATAATCAGTATTATTATATAGGGAGTGTATCGGAAACACATTGGCAGAATCATGAGTTTTCATTCAATATGGCTTATGGGGGTGGAGGTTTTGCTATAAGTTATCCATTGGCTAAGGCTCTTGAGAAAATACAAGATAAATGCATTGACAAATATCCTCATTTGTATGGATCAGATGATAGGATTCAAGCTTGTTTGGCTGAACTTGGAGTTCCTCTCACCAAAGAAGTTGGATTTCACCAGGTTTGTTTCTGACTCCAATTAACTTGCTTGGGATTGAGGCACGATTATTGTTATTATTGTTGTTACTAGTAATATTTTGCATGATAGTTAAACTCATGAATTCAATTTACGGTCCTTCTTATTAGGTAACTAGTACCATGACCTTTCGTATAATTGAGTCAATATATAGAATCATACCAACTACTAGGACCCTAATTAAAGAAGAATATATTTATTCCCTAAAATAACAAATAAATAAAGAAGGGGATAAGGAAAGTGGGAGAGATTTTGTTGTTTATTGCAAGACGATTTTCCAACTTCTTCTCTGAAATTAATTGACCCGCTTTTGAGTTCATATAGCACCAAAATTGTTTAAGGAGACATATATAAATCACCAAATATGTGGTTTTAAATATTGTTATAGTAATTTTATTTAAGAAAAAAAAGTGAGCCAAAGATCTTTATTGCACCCATTGGCTAGTTCTAGCAGATATAGTGTATCAGATATCCTTTGTTTTATGCAGGTAGGAACGAGGAAGTAAAAGTTAATCATAGCCTATTTAGTGGTATGGTTTGGGTAAGATAGGTTTGATGTTAACTACCAGCATGTTTGGATCATTGTTTCCTGTCGTTTTATCATATATTGTATTGTACTGTATCGTATTGTACCGTATCGTTTTATGAATACAATGTTTGAATAGATTGTATTGTTTGTCATTGCTAAATAATATTTTGCTGTTTGATTTGACTGTATCGTACTGTACTGTAACTGATAAGTTTACTAAAATACCCTCAATTATTTAAATATTGAATTTATCAAAAGTTATGCATAAAATAATTTTTAAAAGATAAAACAGAAGAAGGCAAAACACCTTAAGAAATCAGAACAGAAGAAGGCAAAACAAAGGAGCACAACTAATTAGAATTGAGTTAAAAGCAAATTAGGAGAAAAAGTAAAATAGAAGGCGGCAAAACACCTTTAACGTTGGCGGCAGAAGTACTGGAAAAAAACAAAGAAGGTTAGAAGTTGGAGATTTGGAGTTAAAATAGAAAACAAAAAAAGAAGTAAAGGGTAAAATAGAATTGTGGAGTAATAAGTTAGGGCATAATTGGAAAGAAAAATAGGAAACGATCCCACCACACCAAATCGGTTGTTTCAAAAAAGGGGACTTTTCATTGTTCCGGAACAATGTATTTAACAATACAATACAACCAATTTTAATGAAACAATCAAAACAAATATTATTTATGAATAACAATACAATATGATACAATGTAACAACCATCCAAACAAGCTGTAAAGAAGTGGCGTAAAGTCTTATCGGCTAGAACCATATATGGGAATGGGATCATGGTTCTAGAACCATATGAGGTATGTTTGAAAATAATTTTATTTTAAATTTATTATTTTATTTTTACGATGAATATTATTCAAATTGCAATATTTTCGGGCAAAATATGTGTTGCAATAGTCATAAAAATAAGAAGGGGTATTATCACTTTTCGCTCGCACAAAAAATTATTTACGCCTGGTAGCCGACAAAAATATATAAATTTTGTATAAAATATACAGAATGTATATATATAAAAAATATACAAATTTTATATATTTTTTGACTATTATTTTTACGGCGATTATATAGTGTAATTTTTTCAAATAAGAACGGGGTGTTTCTTTGGTTGTTAGTGAACTAGAATTGGTAGGTTCTGGCCAGTGGCTTTGTGGCATCCAATCCTCAAATACTAAACCACTTTCCCAGATAAAGTGGGTGGGTGGCCTATAATTATCTACTTTCTTAGGATATGTCCCTTCTCATTTTTGAAATTTTTTCCGTGGTTTCACTAATAGCAACACAAATACTAGTACTAGTACTATATTAGGAAAATGGTAGTTCAACTAAACAAATTTCCATCTGCGTATATAAAAATCATATCAATATAGCTTTCTCATCAACCTACTTATATAAAGCGAAAATACTTAAGTACAGCTAAGCCAATATATGTTCAACAATAACAAATAAAAAAAACAAAGGTATTAGTCACTCAAGCAAAAATAAAACCAATAGGACCAAAAAGGTAAGCATCACAATACTAATTAATAGCGATATGACTTGTGTACATTCTTAAACCGATCCACACACCTTGGGGAAATAAATTTTAAAATCTTATATCTGTTTTTCTAAATCTTGTCATCTAGGTATCAAGATATATTTGATTTATAATTATCTTTGCTTAGAAATTGATGTGTTCTTTATGCTCTATTTATTTGTAAAACTAATTATAATTGTGGCAAGTTTAGTATAATTATATGTTTTTTTTAGAATTTTAAACTATATTTATAAGTTAAGTCTGTCAAGGCAGAGCAATGATTCCAGTTCTCTTGCACCCATAACTAATTATTTTTATCTGTTTTTAACATGTATATATGCTTATTATTTGATGATTTAACGATATGACGATATTCACCTGGAACAGTTTGATCTACATGGTAGTGTGATGGGCCTCCTCTCAGCCCATCCAGTTGCACCACTAGTTTCTCTTCATCATCTTGATAAAATCCAGCCCATATTCCCAAAACTAAGCCGAGTTGACGCCTTGAGACGGCTCAACAAGCCCATAAAACTAGACTCAGCTGGGCTCATGCAACAGTCCATATGTTATGATAGGCCCAGGGGATGGACTATTTCTGTGTCGTGGGGCTATTCGGTCCAGATAAATAGAGGCATCTTACCGGCCCGTGAAATGCAAAAGCCCATTGCAACATTTAATGATTGGTATGCAACTGGTGATGAAAATTCCTTCACATTCAACACAAGAACATATCATAAAAATGCTTGCCAAAGACCATTTTTCTACTTGTTGTCTAATGCATACATGACAACCAATCACACAACAAGCAAATACGTGTACGATGGGGCCCGTGGATCGAAGTGCAAGTGGCGTATGGCTGATCCATCCAACATACGCCACGTGGAAGTGTACAAGAAGCCTGATCCTAATTTATGGGACAAGGTAATTAATTTTTGTTTTATCATGTTGTTGAATAGTTAGGCACTATTGTCACTATGTATGCTCATAAATATGTTTTTTGGATGTTTTGAAGCAGTCTCCAAGAAGAAATTGTTGCAGAGTTTTGCCAACAAGCAAGAATGACACTCTTTTAGTAGATGTGGGTGAATGCAGAGAAGGTGAAACTATCTAATTTTAGTGACAAAGACGTAACGAGGATTATTTTTTTCACTCTCTTCCTAGTGGTATTCATGTCATTATTTGTAGCCCCTCCCCCGCGGTTTTTGTTTTCTTTTCCTTTTTCTTTTCTAGGTCTAAAAATGAAAGGAGCTCCAGATTACATATATTGCCATGTATAGAAAAAGCTAACACATTGCTTTATGTGAGGCTGTGAGCTCCTAATCTTCTTATACCTTGAAAGAGAGATATACAAGAAAGAATGCAAACTTATAGTGAGGAAATTTTGTTAAATGAAGAATATCAATGTACTATCACTTGAACAATATAATAGTAACTCTTTCTATTCTAAGAAGAATAACAACATTCAGAATATAAAGCAGAATGCGTCTAATTCTCTCTATATTCCTCATGAAACCAGCATAATTTTAGGTGTGAATCTGATGAACAGGCCTAAACAATATAAATACACTTAATAAAAAACTCTACAAATTTATTTTAGATACTTACACACACTCTGTACTTAATATGTACCTAAAGCCTAGTTCATTCAACATATGTGATGACATATATGACCAACTGCAAGACTTAACACTCAAAGGGAGACTTCTTTTCTAAAGGCCACACCTTATATTGGTCGCGAAATGCTGCAAGAAAAATCTATCCCCTACTTCTGCAACACTTTTATTGACCTTAATGCGCAAGGGCACTTGTTCCAGGAATTATATCTTCTCCTCATCCTTCATTATTTTTCGACACCATTCACATAACAGACCTTCTTCCTCTTAAAAGTATCGATCTGAGGTATTGATGCTGTTTATATTCTTGTTCATGTTGTGAATTTGAGCCAGTTTTGAGGCTTGTAGTTCACAAGGATCATTAGCTATTACTTCAACCACTGGCTTTTTTCTGCCATTTTCCCTTACTAGGCCTTATGATTTGCTTCAGAAGAGCCATCTTTGGAACATTCCAATGCTCTATATGCCTGCATACCTTTCCAGATTTCTCATTGAAATAGTATTCTGTATAACCAGTTGCTGCAACAGAATATACTTCAGAGTTAAGGGCACAGACAACAACCACAGTCAGTAGACTGTACCATAACAAGAAGAAAATTAATGTTTTTCTCTACATGTCGAAGCAGTGATTTCACAAACCTGAAAGAATGGGCTTCCATGGAAATGACAGTATGCAACTGAAACGCCAGTGACCAATCGCCTTCTCCTGTATTTGGAGGCACGCGCACTTGGTAAACATCAAAATTAAGCAAGAAAAGAAATAAATTCTTAGTGCTGTCAGAATCAATTGTGAGCTAACCTCAAAGTCCTCCCATTTCATGAGTTTCATATTTGACCTCTCAACAAGGTAGCCAAAATTAGTGCAGTTCCTTTTAAACCGACTAAGCCCTTTGAAGGAACCTGCTGGATCCGCAAATTCACAATTCTCTTCATATGCATTAAGGGTCAGGTTTCCTGAAGCATAAGATAGAATAAAGACTTTTAAGCTAATTGGATTTGCAAGTGTCAATACTTAATCGTTGATCTCATAAATAGCAAATTATCAAGTTCTGTTACAACATAATGTCACTTAAGCTCATCTTTGTAAGCAGTATTTCAGCTTTAGCATTAGGCTTAGTTTATTACTGACTGCTTTTATTGCTGCTTATTTATAATGGCCTTCAACACAAAGATCAATTAGTAGTAATTTGATTATCACTAAATTATTCTTATCAGAAGAGAGCGTGGAACTTATTTCAAGATTTTCTTCCTTTCCCTGTAGCTACAACCGAAACCTTCAAAAAGCTATTAATCCATAGTAATACTGAACAAACAAACTTGATTCAAATAGTATGATACTAGAAGAAATGAAAACTTTCATAGATATACAAAAGACTAAAATTGCCAATTCCAACTAATTTAGAATTAAGTCTTAGTTGACTGATTAATTGATTGAAAATCTTAGTTAATTGTCTTCAATAGAATACCTGTAACAAAGTAGGACCGTTGGAAGTCATCTTTAATTTTATCAACCACAAGGGCACGATCAACAACTCCAGACTCATCAATTTTAAGTTCCAAATTCCCCTCAGAAGAAGCTTCAGCATCCGTCGGAGAACGGAAAAAGGAAGCAGCAATACCAAGGAACTCAGAACCATACCAAGCCATCTTCAGCAGCACATTGTCGGATTCAGAATCCTGGCTGCTAGTGCTAGTGCTAGTACTGTTGGATGAGTTACTCGTTGAGTTTTCAGCATTGCAACGCAACAGCTTATGTATTTTCTGACTACCATTTGGCTGGAAAATAGAACGTCTGTCGCTGGACTGAAGATTGGGAATTCTAATAGAAGCAAAAGAAGTAAAAGTTGCCATAGCAAGACAGAGAATTTAGGCAGTTGGAAGTTGAAATTGAACTATTTGTCACATGGTTTGCCTTATAAAATATCTGTCCTCATTAAATACTGACCACGGAAAAATTGAGTCGGCAAAAAATGAATTGACTTAAGAGGAAATTTTATTTTTTTTATTTTTCCATTAATGGAATATTTTTTAGTTTTACAATGCAATCTTAATCGGAAAAGAATTAGTAATACTCGGAACAAATATAAACTTGGCTATATTGCAAGACTAACATTTCAAATTCTCTTTTTGAAGATACAAATGTACTGATCAAGACACTTGATCACGCCCAAAGTGTATCCTCTAAATAGAATTCTGCGGACGTTGCAAATAAAACCCAAGTATTACGCTCAG
>MU786453.1:10200-24604 GCA_026770625.1 Nicotiana glauca
CCCCCCCCCTTCTTTATTAGTTGTTATTCTCAGATTTTTCAAAAGTTGTCCAAAACTTTTCGAACTTCCATCTTTTGTTTATTTCCTTAAATTATTTGTGTCACTTATTTGATCTTTCCCCTCATTGCGTATCTCTTCTTAAATTACAAAATTGTTATCCTCTAAATTTCAGCGTCTTTAAATCCTTTTCACACTCTTATTTGTAATATTTTTCCCATATTTGCAATGCTTGCTTGTTTACATTTGCATTTAAAGTCACAATTGTAGAATGGCCGGGAACCACACTAGTGGATCTTGAGGGGTGCCTAACACCTTCCCCTCGAGATAATTTCAAGCCCTTACCCAAACTCTGGTTTTCATCTTTAATTCTTTTTTTTTTCTTTTTTCTAAAAGTATCCTAATGTACTATAATCATTAGGTGGCGACTCTCCAAACTCTCAAAAACCCAATTCCTAAAGTGGGAGAGTTATCTTCCCGAATGTCGTGAACCCGATTCCACTTTAGAAAAAAAAGGGGAGTCGACAAAGGAGAAATGTGAAATGATTGAGAAAAATTATGAGAGTCACTTATAGGGAATTAACAAGAAAAAAATTGATTTGAAAAAAAACAAAACTTAGAAAAGAAAAAAGAAGTTGTGCATGTATTAAAAAAGAAAAAAATTATTTCGGGCTAGTGGTAGTTCTCATCTTGTTTGTGCTTAAAGATATGAGAAGCTTGATGCTATTATATGTGTGAGGGGTGGGATTTGGTTCAAAATAAGCGTGGGATTTAGATTGTGAATTATATGTATTAAAGTGCTTAGGGAGGTGTAGTCACTATATTCAAATGTATCCTACCCGTCCCAACCTACATTACAACCAATTAAGGGCTAACATATGTTATCTTCTATGGCATGTGAATTTTATTTCTGAGAGTGAGCAAATACTTTCTATTGTTGAGTTTGTAACTGTTCTTGAACTTGATTGTGCACAGAACTACTCTTTATTGTTTGTGTGAGGGCACATGACTTGTGAAGGAAAGGTAAAGTCTTTGACGTTTGTGTTAGAGCAAGTGAGCAAGGTGTGAAAAATACGTGGTGCTTGTGAGTTGAGTCTTGAGGCTGGGATGTTACGACATGGTGCTTCATCTGTTTTAAATGTTCTTGGCATGATGAGTTATGGAGGTTATTTGATGAGAAGGTCGTCTCTATATGAAGTGTATTTTGGTTGCTCGTATTGCTCGAGGACGAGCAATGGTCTAACTGTAAGGTATTGATGTAGGCTAGAAATACAAATTTTTGGATACTTTGCACCTATTATTTTCTACACTTTAATTGTATTTGAGCTCAAATATGAACAATTTATACTCATTACGTGTTTTCTATTGTGCAGGTTATGATTCCAAGTTAAGGTGTATTTTTGGAGCTAAAATAATTATAAAAGGACTTTGAAGTCTGAGTAAAAGTCCAATAATTAAATCGGGATCACATTCGGAGGTCGAAAACTAAGTATGTACGTAAAAAATGAAAGAAAAAATTATATAGAGATGAAATAGTGCTGCCACGTTGGGCAGGCCAATGCATGGACGTGGTGACTATGCAATGCAATGTTGTAGCAGAAGGCAACAAAACTAAAGCCTTTGACAATGAGGCTTAATATCACGTTCCTAAAGACGTGAGTGACAAGGAGTTAGACAAAATTCCATCAGGCAATAACTTTGCCAACCTTTCTGAAGAATCCTACTAATGCGACGCACTGCGCGTCGCTCGGGGCGGCGCGCTTGTGCATTTTTTCGCGCGGTTATCTCAGTTTGTCTCGGAAAGGTTTTTTTGATCCAGGTCCATCCATACTCCATGTAAATATACCGTAAATATAATTTTTGAGAGACTTGAGACCTTGGAAGCTTTGGGAGAGCATTGGCAGCTACAAGACACAGGATTTTATCATTCCATCAATTCAATACGGAAGTTTGGATTGTAACATTAGATTGATGCTTTCTAACTCTTTAATTATATTTGTGATGTCTTCCTCTATAATTATGGAGAAATTTACCTTAGGGTTTGATATTATTTGGTGAATTGATTGTTGTTTATGGATTTGATTACTGTTTTATTACTTGAATTAGGAGCTTTAATATAGTTGTGATTTTATTCTTCATAGTGTTTAATCGAAAGAGGAACATCTTATTGAATATTATTGTAGCTTATGCCTTAGTTTATTTTGGTGATTCTTCGAAGTAACCGAGAGAGCTTTTTGAGTTACTGTTTAAATTAAGATTGAAAAATATTCGCAAGAAGTTTCTCTTATATTATTCCTACCAATAGATTCTTGCCGCACTTCACATTAGTTTATTTGAAAGCTTTACATTTGATCGAGAGATGAGTCTGAATCGAAAGTATAAGCTAATCACCTATTGAATTCGTGAGAATCAATACAATCTCAAGAGTGAAATATAACAGTACCATCTCCAGAATAACAACCTTGCACCTATCATGTCAAAACCCTTATTTCCACATTGATAAGAACTCAACTCTGCTAATCTCTAGTTCTTTGAAGTCAATTGTCAATTAATTTACTTTAGTAGTTAATCATAGTTCGTAATCATTCAACATTAAGTTTTGATCGTCCTGAATAACGTTAAAACAAAAATTACTAGAGCAATATTTAAATTCAATCCTATTGTGTTTTACGCTGGTCAGGAAACGAAAGAAAAATTAAGAGAGAGAGAGAGAGAGAGAGCAAACGACATGAGATAACAGAAAACAACAGAATGTGAATAAGAGTATATGTTATTCTAACTCTAATCTTTCTAACCCGTCTTCCTTTAGTTGTTTGAATTCTTGTTTAGGCAATTGTGAAGATGAGTTAATTGAGGATATAACACAGGAAGAACTTCATAAATTGGGCAATGCAAAAGAAGTTGAAGTTTCTTCATCAAGTGAGCTTAATTTTGGAAGGCCAAGGTAAAAAAAGTTTATAGTTGCTTATCAGGGTAAAATGGCTACTTTTAACTCTTTAGTTACTTTAAATGACAATGTCACTAACTTGATTGTGAGCGACAATCTAACTACTTATGATATTAATGATTCTTTACTTCGTGTTGACATAAAAAAGGAAAGTTGTGACCATACTCTAGTTGAATATGATTTTGGAGCTAAAATTATCATTGATTGTGAACTTGAAAATCTTCAAACTAGTATTGTGCCATTTTTTGGGAATCATAATTTTGAAGGCGCTTCCTTGAATGTTTTCCATGAAAATGAATTTATTTCTTCTTTAGCTACACTTTTGAGAATGAAAGTTTGAGAAAGGATGAAGGTCTCTTCGCTAGTGAGTTTTATTGTTTGAATTCTTTATGTTGTGAAGTTATATATTCGTTGTATAGTCAAACAAGTGTGTACATGAGTCTTTGTGAAAGTAAATTGATGAGATTTGTGGATTCATCTTTGGATAATTGTTCTGGTTTGCAAGTAAGTCAAGAAACTTGTATGTTTGAGAGTGAACTTAAATCTTTCAAGTTTGATGTGAATGATTCTTGCTTATATTTACTTGGTGCAATTGAGAAGGATGAATCTACTTGTTTGAACAACCTAACTCCTTTTTTATTGTGAAGAATATCCATGGAGAAATTTCTTGTTCCTTTGAATAGAAAAATTCTAATGAGGAGTTAACTTGTTTCTTTGAGAAGGAAAGTCCTAGTGTTATTCTCAGGAATGAAGAGGTTTTTGATAAAAAAGGGAGTGAGCTAATTGATGCTATCTTTAGTGTTAATATCTCTATTGCCTCTACTTTAAGCTTTGAGGATACGTTCTGGTCAAGCTTTGTAAATGCTTCTAGGATGCAATGCAAAAATGACCAATTTGAAGTTTGGAATAAGTTCTTTGATTTTAAATGCGATAAATCTTCTTATGGTGACTTAACTAATGTCTGAAATTTCTTTGTGAAGGATAATCAAATGAGTAACCATAAGAGAGATAGATGCCTGAAGCTACAATTTGGGCCAACGAAAGGTTTTGAAACTTTAATGCTTATCCAAGGCAATACTGTTATGTTTGATTGGTTACTGCTTATTTTTAGGCTTTCTAAAGGTATGGAGGTAAGTGGCTATACCCTTGACTTTCATAGTAACAACTTTGTATTTCTTGACTATGATTTGTGGAAGTTGCTATTATATTCATGTTGGGAGTTGCCAAGTGGCCAACTTAGATATAATTTGGGAACAATATTTGTGTTTGATCCTAGTGATTCACTTTATGATTATGGTTTGCATTTGAGCCAAGTGACTATTATTGTTGGGAGAAGTGTTCTTTATTGATCCTAAGGATGCTTGATTATACTTCAAGAGTGTTCACTTTGATACATGTAGTAAAGATCTTAGAATTAAATTGGCACATGACTCTTATTAGGAAGTGTCTTTACTATGCACAATTATTTGTAAGCATGAAATGCTTGATATTTTTTCTTGAGAGCTAAAAAGCCTTTTATGGAAACTTAAACTTGATTATTTTGACTCTGGACATGAAGTGACTTTGAATGATAAGAGAGTTGGTAGATCTAAATATACTCTATAAAGTATGGTTCTATGTTTGGACTACCTAATTTATGTTCCCCGTTTGTTAAATTTATAAGAGTCATACTTTGTGCTTATTCGGGAGATTTTATAACTCCATGTGATGATATTTTGTACATGATATTTAGCGGAGTCTTGAAACTATTAAGGGTGGGCATATACCGAGTAAAATCGATAATCCGAAGCGTTAATTATTTATTGGGTTATCGATATTGGGTTATTGGATTAACGGTTCGATAACAGGTTAAAAAAAAATTTATTGAGTTATTGGTTCGGGCTCGGTTTGGCAATTCTGTTATTGGGTAAAATCGATAACCCAATAAGGATTAAGTAGTTTACTAGTTTACCCTTAAGTATATACATAATAGGGTTTCATAATTCATACTGCATAGTTCACTCTTTGATTTCCCTATTCTTTCTCAGTTTCTCCACCTCACCAGTCAGCCCGTCAAAACTTAGGTCGGCGTCAGTTGCATCATGCCCTCACCAGTCAGGCCGATGTCAGTCGCATTTCTCAGCTTCTTTCTTTCACTCTTCAGTCGCATCTTCACTTCATTTATCAGATTCTTCAGTCGCATCTTCTTCACTCTTTAGTCGCATGTCTCAGCCTTATCTTGATTCTTCGTGTAAGTTTTTAGTTGCTTCATCTTCATCTTTTTCTTAGTTTGTTTGAAAGCATTCCGGCTCTGGATTGTTCTTAGTTTGTTTCAAAGCTGAAGTGAGATTTGTCTTGTGCTTTAATTGTTGAGCTGTTACAAAGTTATCTTGTGCCAGTTGTTATAAAATTTGTATTTCATAACTAATAAACTTTTTAATCTATATACATAATTCTGTACTAGAGTAAAAAAGTGGATATCAATGTACAACGAGTTACTGCTAGTCGTTTGAACAAATAAGATCTTAAGAACACTCATGTTGGGATTTTTGTTTATATTTTTTGAGTTGAAGAATGAAAGATAGAAACTTTGGTTAGTGTTTATTTTATTGGATGTTGCAGTAAATTTAAATTCTTGTGAAATAGAACAATTATGAAAAGAGTTTTAGCAAAACAATTCTTAAAATCTTATAAAACTATTTTAGCAAAATAGTTTTATACCGAAACTGTTTTATACATTCGAAACTGTTTTATACATTGCGAAACTGTTTTAGTTATTTTATCTTATCAGGTAAACCGATAACCGAACCGATAATGATCGATAACTGATTAACCGATAACCGTAACCAATATCTTATCGGTTTGGTTATCGGATTATGATATTTGTAAACCGATAACTGATAGGCAAAACCAATAATATTCATAACCGAACCGAACCTACCGATGCCCACCCCTAGAGACTATTAGGAAGGATTGGGTCAAAATAATGCATGGGCACTTTCTTGCTTTATCATTATCATGCATATATTTGCCTCTTGAAGATTTTATACTTGTCCTCTTTCCTTTCCATGTTTTGCAAGGTTCAAATTCGAGGACGAATTCTTTTTTAAAAAGGGAGGAAGATACGACCCAAGATAGCCAACATGCTCTTTAGATGTTCAATTGATGGCCACTTTCGCAATAGGAGGCTATATGTGTAATCTATCATTAATTGAAGACTACATGTAATTGGGGGCTATCCTTGTAATACGTGACTACACTTAGTTCCTTAGAATTAGCTTGGGGGTATTTGGATCATTTGTAGTTTCAAATACCCACTCTAGTATAAATAACCCTTAAGACTTCCATCTTAGGGAGACTAATTTTGATGAATGATAAATTTTCTTTTGAAATATGTAATTGTGGATTGCCATCGTTAACGACATTCGACAACTTATTCAAGATGTGTTCTAACTGGAATCACGCTTCCACTTGAAGGCATTCCTATAGTTAAGGTCCACTTTGTTATGTAATTGTTGAATGATTGACCTTTATCAATTGTTATTCAATTAATACATTGCTGGTTCTATTCTTAAATTTTATCCTTTACATTTAATATTTCGTCTTCCACTTTTAGATTCGTATCAGTTCGTCACTTGAAATGAACAGCCCAAAATTATATATTAGTGTAGGAGACTTTATAAAACCTTATCAAGATGGATGCTGTATAAAATTATAAAGTATGTGTTGCAGTTACTTCACCTTTGGCAGCATTAGAATTTTAAGCACTATAGTTCTGGTTATGGAATATCGAGGACATTATAATACAAATTATCTTAAGTCTATCCAAAGAGGACGGATGGCAAGAAAATGCAGATAGCAGTAACTAACTACAACAATAAATCCAATATAATCCCACAAGTGAAAGTAAATAACTACAAGGCATAAGATATTATCTACATAGGAAAGTGCCAAATAGCCCTAATTTACAGTTACCACCTGATTATAGTGAACAAGTATTTCTGTGAGATGATCCACTCCCAATGCTCCCAATGTCTCCTCAGCAAATCAACAAAAGCCAAATTCTAGAGAATAGAAGAAAAGCAAAGAGAGTGAAGGGGTTGCAAGTAACAAAGAAACCATAAAATCCATGTAGATTATGTATGAGAAGAGCAGGTGGATAGTGAGGAAAGGAGGGATTCAAAGCCATTCTTCATCCAATTCGCTACTGTCAGCAGCGTCGTTCCAGTAGGATTATCAACCAACTGGTGTAATAATGTAAAGGGACTGTTTGTAAATAGAAAACTCTGAGGCAGTGACCTGTAAATTTTATCAGCTGCTGGGTAGACATGTAAGGGTCCAAAAAATAAAAGATAGAATAAACATAGAGGAAGGAAGGCACCAGTGGAAGGCTCTGAACTTCTGCATTCCAACCTCCAACCTTCTTTTCCCTTTCCCCAATCACAGTGAATAAAGGGAAAAAAGAACGAACAACTACTATGGGGAGTTGAGAAAAAAGGAGCTTACGCATTTTTCAATACAGTGTCGATCCCCAAAATGTTGTCCAGTGCACATGCCTGTAGGATACAGACATGCAAATTAACACCAACTGAGAAAATCCTATAACTAATGAAGCGAAGCTTGTACAATTATCAGCCAATCAACAACGGCTAGTCTTTCCAGAGTTGGAAACTGTACTACTTTTGAATGCAAAAGTTTGTTCAATTAAGTAAATACAAGCTTAATTTTCCAACTTAGCTCTATCAGATAAACATGACTGTTCAATACCCTATCGTCATACAAAATAAAAAACAAGGTATCAACATTTAAATGTGCCCCCCGCCACACCACCCCGCCCAACATAAAGAAAAAGGATATCAATGCAAAACATACAAACAATTCATCTTTGAGGTCCTTCCATACCTTAGACGACCTAGAACAATAATAGTTCTGCCATCAAATAGTCTTTCAAGCAGACCATGAATATATGGACACAGAAGTCAGAGTTGGATAGCTGTTGATCTTAACTGTTAATTTGAAATCTTCACCTGTACGCTTAGCCTAGAAGATACAAGCTAGCAATAAATTGAAGTGGAATTGCAAGCACAGGAGAAAGGAAGTCGAAAGGTACCATCTAACTATAGTCCAACATCCTAGTCTAGAACAAATCAAAGACTAACTGTTCTCTAGACCAAATAAAATCTACTTATATTACTTATTATATACAGGGCAGCGGTGCCGCAAGCACATGAGAATAATCATAGTTGAGGAATTACACCGCAAGCACAGGAGAATGTTATAGTTGAGGAATTACACCAGACCCCTTTCAACTTCTATAAACAGTGAAACTCAGACTCCTTTTACAAGACAAGTTTCCCATGTTCACCAAGAACAAACAGCATTGCCAAGGATATTAAGTTGGCCACAAAACGTGCCAATTAGATTATAGACCAGTAGTTAACATACCACCGGAAGAGATGACAGGCCCCTAGAGCTTTGGTTCTGTCACACCCCAAACCTGGGGAGGCACGACTAGCACCTGGTGCCTAATTTGACTGAACATACTAACCAGTAAATCATGTACCACAACATATATAGAAACATCCAGGCCGACAAGGCCGTAACATATGACATCAGCTCATAACCAACTGAAAATGATATGCATATAAGGGCCGCCAAGGCCACTATATAAATTAGTACAACTAACATCCGATACATTTGCGTCTACAAAAGCCTCTAGAGAGTGTATCTGACATAAGTAACGTGGTCAAAACAAGGCCCCAACTGGATAATCAAATGTAAGTAACAACAACAATAACAACAAAAAACCGAGTGCAATCCCACACGTGGGGTCTGGGAAGGGTAATGTGTACGCAAACCTTACCCGTGAGGATAATCAAATGCAAGTACAGAACTCAAATGAAGGAATTCTGAAGGAAACAACTGAATGTGTATCTCAAGTATCAAGGCAACCTGCAAGGCATGTACTATACTCTTACTAACCTGGATACGTCTCGTAATCTCGTTACTCTGGGCCTATGGGAGTAATACACAAACCAACACATCATCTAAATCTATAGTACGCATGTTGCGTAATCACATAACAATCACTCTATTATATCACAATATGATCTCTTACGTATGTGCTAGCTGCCAAATTAGTGAATTATCGAGCCGATATCTCCCAGACTAGCGAGTTCGTCAATATGATCTCGTACGTATGTGCTAGCTGCCAAATTAGTGAGTTATCGAGCCGACATCTCCCAGACTAGCAAGTTTGTAACTACCAGGTTACCAAACTCGTATCTTCCAGGCTAGCACACATGTAACTACCAGGCCACTGGACCTGTTCGTAATGCCTATCATAACATATAACAATACAAAGCGCATAAAATTCTCATGTCAACTCCAACTAACATTCGCCAAGTTACAGAAGTCTTTCTGAGGATGCCGATATGGCTAATATACACTTTCTAGGAGAAGCAAAAGACCACCAATAATCATATGAAACCCATCTTATCAGAGCAGTACCAGATGAAGAAAGTAGTAGTGACAGCTATATGGGGGCAGTGATCTATAACACATGGCAGACAAGGAATTGGAAGATACTCAGAAACACGTGTCAGATAAAAACGGAGCTCAAACATAAGTTAAAGGATATACAAACATGTAGGAAAGCACATAAATGTAGGCAATTACTTCACAGGTTATGTAATTAGAGTTCCAATACTGGAGGGTAGTGAGTTGTAACTATCATATGTTTTTTCTCCTGTCTAGTTTACTAGAGGCCTTAACTGTAGTGTTTTGTGAACTGTAGTTATAGGTGCTTATGAGATGTATTAATTTGAGTTGTTAATGGTAATATTTCACATTTATTACAACAAAAAAAATACATCCAGCACCTCAAAAGCAACAAGAACAACTCCAAAATGTCCTATAAACAACCCTCAACTCAACTACAACGTTTGACCATTAACTTGTATCATCTAAGCACATCTAAAGCTCAAACTAAACAATACACATGAAGGAGAAGAAGATCTTACCTTAAACAACAAGATCCATCCCTTAAGACACCTTCGTTCAACCTACAGAAATCTCCAGCTCAATAACAACAAGCGAGAACTAAGCTTATACAAGTACTACAATCTTTCCGAAGGAAGAATTACCTCAAAACTTTGGTGGGATTTGCTTGAATGATATGGAAATGCTTTGGAAGCATTTAGGGAGCTTAAGGATCTGTTTTGGATGAAAAATGAGGAGAGGAAAAGGCTGCATCACTTCATAACATCAAAAATAATCTCCACCCGCTATGTGGGTCCCAGTGAGCTGCCTGCGCAGTCCGGCTAAAATGTGCATACGATGGAAATTATACTCGTAGACCTTCAACTTGGTGGGTGGATCAACCTCGTAACTCCAAGTATATTGGAAGAAAAGCTCGGTGATATCAAACCCAAATTTCAGTGAACTTATCAACGTAACTAGCGATAACTTTTGCCAACTTTTATTATGCAACTTACTTGACTTCAACACTTAATATACGACTATTATACGATTCAAGTACCTCATAACACGATTTTCTTGGCATGTTAAGCACTCCTAGTATTACTCCAAAAGTATGGGTTATAACATCGGCCCGTAACTCCAATGTACGGTCCATAAGTCACTCTATAAGTTGAAAATTTTGCGAAAATTCACTCGCTTCGATTCCATTAACCTCTAACCCTTTTGACACTTACTAAACATAGTCATAATCACTTATAAGCTTAGGAATAGCCTATCTCTCCAAGCTTATGACGACTAACTCACGACGTAACTTAATGTATGAAAAATACGGGATGTTTCACTGATAAAAGTAGTACAATAAAGGATGGGCAATGAGCATACATAACGCATTCGGAAGGCAGAAGAGCGGGGCCATTATTCTCAAGCTTGAAAAGCGAGAGAACATATTGCTCAGCTTTAGAAGAAAATAAAAACACAAGAAGTTGAAGGCTGAAAATTAAGTTGAATAAAATTGAAGTTTAGGCATCCAAGATGCTAATGGAGATTCTGGAAGACGTGCGGCACAAAGTGACAAAAGAATCTTTTTTATGGAGAGAAAAATAGGTGCCCATTAGAGTTGCACTATCAATCTGCAAAAATGCACTTCGAAGTCCATAACATCACATTTTTATGCTGCCAAAGACCAACCAGCACAAATAAAAATTAGCATCAGACATGTTAATTGAACGCATTCGACTAACATGGGGAGGAAATCTTGACTGAGTCACCAAACTAGTGATATATCAGTAACAGTTGATATACTTGGGAGAATAATTCAACTATAGATAACATACACCAAAAAAGTTTCTGCATTATTTGAAATGATATATGGAGATGGTAGGTAACAAAACGGTGTACAAAAAAATTAAAAGAAAAAAGGAGAAGGCATCCAATTCTTCTTCTAACTATTGAAGACGCATTCTCATTCTCATCATCTAACTAGAAACAGATTTGACTGCAGCACAGCACCTACCTAAAAAGTACTATATGGTAATGATTCAAATTACACTCCCCAGCAACCTAAACAATCAAATCCAGAATATTTCTAATGGTAATGCAAACTTAATTAACGCAGCCCAAAAGAGAGTCCTAAACTTATAAGCAATATCTCCAAAAACTATATCAGAACAAATATGAGGCCATTCAACGAAAAATTCTTTCAAATTTATGAGAATAATCTGATATTCCTTGGGGGTCGTTTGGTATGAGGTATAAGGTGAGATAAGGTGGGATAAGGTGTAGGATTAAATTTATACTCTGTTTGGTCGGTGGTATAAATTTATCCCACTGGTTAGTTGGAGGGATAAATTTATACCTCCAACCAAACAGAGTATAAATTTAATCCCAGACTTAATCTATGATATCCCATCTTATCCCATCAAATGTGGGATTATTTTATCCCTTCATGTGGTATAAATTAGTCCTGGGATTATAATCCCGGGATAATTTAATCCGCGTACCAAACGACCCCTTAGAGTTGCCTTACACACTTTGGTTTGCAAGTCTCTTCTAGTGTCTTTATACAGCATCTGCTAGAGGTCATACTTCCACAACAGATGAATCAAAACACGTTGAAGAACCTAAGTTTGAGATTCTTTTTTAATTTCTTGAGGCATCACCTTTGTGAACAGACAAATTACCTTCAGATATAGAAGATGACCACCATTCTGCCTCTCTACCAAGTGGTCTAAAGGAGTGCAGTCGTTGGGAGATCGCCAAAACACTAGAAATAAACATCTTGCTAATGGTTGACTGTGAAACTCTTCATTAAGGCTCAATAAAAAAAGCACGAAGCGACCCGGCATGCCTCCAAAGTAGTCCTAGAAAAAAAGTAAGAGGCTTATAAGAAGCAGATACACAAGTTAACAAAAACTTGGTAGTTCAGTAAAAAATAGTAGGAATAACATGCCGATTATCCACTGAGTTTCAAACGATGAGCCAACTGGCCCTTGGGGACTTCTCAGTTATCCAAAAAAGAAAGAAGCAAATACGACACAACAATAATGCATCAATTGAAAGTATCTCGACCAAGTACTAGTTTACTGATAAATCAAGTTCTGTCACTAACACCAAATTGGTGAAACCATTACCAAAAAATTACCAATAAATCTAGCCATCTATTTATGAAAACATAGAATATGGAATAGAATATGATTCCATATGGAATTTCATCTTTGCACCAACAATTTCTTACTTTTTGGACCGAACTCTAAATTCTCTCAATAGTTGTACTCCTGTTCCACTTTATACGCCATTACTACCTCCAGGGGATCAACAAAATTTTTGCTATGATTTTTCATTTACTTTTAAAATATTTTTACTTTAAAAATTGTAATGTTTGTATGTGATATCTAAATATGAACTGTCCTAACAATAAATCAATATCCGAATTAATATTGAAGACCCTTGATACTCCTCCATCTGCAAAAAAGTTATCCGACACGGGGGACTACTATTTTTTTTCACCCCGACCCAAAAATAAATGCAAAAAAAGCCATGTCCGTAGCATCTAATCCGAGCTCATCCTCAGCTTTTGCGGATGTTCCCATCACTACTTGGGAAGTAACCATGGAATGTTAGACTGGAACATCAGGCGAACGCGTAAGTCAACAGCATACACTGCTGTGGACCAGGATATGATCATCATTCAAGGGCCCTTTCACAAAGATAACACAAGCGAACTATAATCTGTCCTCTCCACTCCTCCTTATGTTGTCGGCTATGAAAACACCCAATTTAGCGGACGATGTGTACAAGGCCATTTTTTTTAGCACCTTTGACTTCTATAGTAGCTTTACGATAACAGACCTACTAATTCGGTACACTTCCAGAACAAAAAACTTATGGATGTCCAAAAGGCAAAAGAACAAAGTTCACCTAACAGCACGGATCGATCACATCCTAAGCTTAGAACGCTCCAGATATATTAAGCCATAAGGCATCAGGTGACATTTTGGGATAGGGTCTGCGTACACACTACCCTCCCCAGACCCCACGGTGTGGGATAAATAATGGGTATGTTGTTGTTGTTATTGCATCTGGTGACATTCAAATTCATCGTTTTATCTCATAACTGAGAGATTGTTTGAAACAAGTACATGAAAGGAATAATAAGCCAAATGTCACATGTCATTCTATAAGCCAAATGTCACAATACAGCCTATAACATAATATTTCCTTAGGTATGTGTTGACCTTCCTGAGGAACATGAGGAAATATGTCTCATGGCATTCAATGCTTTTGAATAGACATTCAAGACACCAAACAAAAAAGCTCAAGTGACAACAAGTAACTCACCTTAAACTATTGTTTGAAACTGGAGTTTAGAGTACCTGCTGCCCCATGGTAAGTCGCACGATATTAAGGGGGCTTTTGAATCCATTCTTCTATCTCACTGTTAAAATACTGTTTGAACAGGAACTCACATGAAAGGACTTATCAGCCAAACACTACCAATCTGGCACAGCATTCTATATCAGTTTAATTACACTAGAGGTGGCAAAAGGGCGGGTTGAGTTGAATTTGGGTGGGTCAAGATAGGTTAGGTCAATAAATGGGTCATTGCCCAACCCAGCCCAAAGTGTACTTGGGTTAAAATGGACTAGGTCAACATGGGCTAAACAATGGGTCATAACCCAACCCGCCCAACTTGACCCATGTTTTAGCCTATGTTGCTCACTCTCCGAAAATGTGGCAGGATACGTGTCGGATCCTCAAAAAGTAGTGCATTTTTTAAAGATCCGACACGGGTGCGGCTACATTTTGGAGAGTCCGCACAACATAGGTTTTAGAACCATACTCATCTTGCATAAAAAAGCTTTTTATCCCAAAATGTGTAAGTTGAAAAAAAAATTGCGGGTTCGAGTGGGGCGGGTGGTGCAGAAAAACAAAAAATAGAAAATTAAAAATAAAAAAAAAAGTACAATTTTTTTTTTAGGGGATTTTTTTGGGGGGGGGGGG
>MU786453.1:25560-37849 GCA_026770625.1 Nicotiana glauca
AAAAAAAAAAAAAAAAGTAAAAAAAAATTGAAGAGTTGCGCCCGCGGGGATTGCAGAAAATCGAAAATACAATTTTTTTTTTTTTAGGGGGTTTCGGTGGGTGGGGGGGGATGCAGAAAAACAAAGAACGAAAAATTGAAAAAAAAAAAAGTAAAATTGAGTCAACTAAGGTAAATTTCTACATAAGTTGAGTTGAGATACTTTTTATTTTGGGTGAGTTTCATGGGTTATATTTGCGCTGCTTAATGGGTCAGAATGGGCTATAAAAAATAATGGGTTAACTTGCGTTCAGCCCAAATTGACCCGCTAAAATGTTTGTAGCCCAAACCATTAATCTGTCGACGGGTTGGGCGGGTTGGAAGGGTTTGAGCTCAAATTGCCACCCCTAGATTACACCATTGCAAACTGAAATTGGATAATATCTACTACATCAAAATTAAACCACAAGCAATAGCAAAGAATATTATGTTGCAAGCAAGCAAGAAATTTTTTAAAGATGATGAGAATATATAAGGGCTGCGGCAAATGCAAGACACAAACCCCTTATTTAGTTGAATATTAAGTGAGACGTCTGAGTAGACTTGAAATAAAAAAATACAATTAGGATGTGTCCGCAAGCAACCATAGAGATCACACACATCTATCATCTCCAAATCTTGCCAATGATAAGTTGTTCTATCACCACAGCAAACTGGTATTTGCACGTAGTCTTCAGCATTCATGAAAACCTCACAAGCAAATAGCAAATGAAACAGTTTACCCTTGCAAACTGATACCTAGATGTACATAAAACACAGCAGCGCTTCAGCCAAAACAAAACAAAAACCAGCAACAAATAACAAACAATTGAAGAGTATTATCCTGCAGCTAGGGAAGGAGTATCAGCTATCTTTTGAGGAAATATACTGGGTCATCAACAATGTAGAAAACAAACCCTGACAAAACATATCCATAAGCTTCCAGGCTAAACACCAAACCTCTATAAATATCGAGTTGGAAACCATCAATAACGAAACAATACTTTCAGTGTGAAGATGGATCGCCAAATAAATTGCAGCATATGTAAGAGACTGTGCCTTAAATCATCAAAAACATTGGTGAATCCTTACTGAAGAAGCAGGATAATAAGTTTGTTACAGTCAAAGGCAGCTCCAGAAATCATTTCTATTGATTAAAAAAGAACAGATTGACTAATTGAACAATTGACACCTTCCCTCCTCCTTAATCCGGGCTTGGGACCGGCTGTTTAGACAGGCGGAGTTACAAGGGTCCCCTAAACACAAAATGTAGCAGTAAGTAGGCCTAAGCTACAAGAGAAAACACAAGGCCAAACTACTGTTGGTGTTAAGACAAGACATGATCATAGAACAAACAGAACCGGTCAATAAAATGCATAATTCAAACGCGAACAACACACCAAGCCGACGAACAACCTGGAAATAAGTTTGGATTATATAAAAGGAAATATATACTGGGAGGAACAGACTGAGCAGTGACCTCCTAGGTTAAAAGGGACAAATTGGCGGAATTGTTGAAGAGTGGATACAAGTCAACGACTGTACTTAGGAATACAAACTGACACAGGATTGACTGTCTAGGATAGAATCTAGGATAAATTCACGATTCAACCGCGACCAAAAGAATCGGAACCAATAAAATTTAGACTTGGACCAAGTAACATTCATAATTGAAAGAAATAAAGGACAAAATCACCAGTCAATTCGAGATTCAAAGCCATTGTGTAGGAAAAGGTTGTAAATACTATCTTGGAAATTCTCACAACTCAAAACCTTCCAGCATACGGAAGCAAATCTTCACAACATGCCTACGAAAACAAAGATAAAAGACCCACCACCCTAGAGACATCCCATATAACTAAGCAAACTCCCTCTAGTGCATCTCCCTCATAAACTGAAACTTTCAAAAAAGATTATTCCACATCAAAAAACCTCATTTAGAGCCAAAAAAATCAATCAGATTATCCCACATAAAAAACCCTTGTTTAAAGCAACAAAATCAATCCACAGCACCTTGCTTAGCATATGCAGGAAACCAAAAAAAATTTACTATATTTTTCTTTAAAAAACAAGCAGGAAACAAAAAAGCAAATTGCAGGTCTGCATAATACCACGTCCAAGGTTCTCAAAAGAAGATGAAATGAAACCACATTTACATTCAACCACATCATTGGTATATCAAACTACAAAACCTATAAGCTGGGTGTCCGTTTTCTTTTTATCTATTTGGTGAAATAAGCTTATCCCGTACAAGGCTGATATCTTTCCTTCCAAACAGAGAAATATGACAGGCTCCCTCGGACCAAAAAAGCTCAATTGACAGCACATACACTTGCACCTCATTGCATACCTTAGGAGAAAGAGCACATGGTACTATGTCCTTCTCGGTTTCCATCCTTTTACCTTAAAGTAAAGGAGTGTTGTACAAGCAGAACTATGTGAGCAAAATGAACATCCAAACAGTGGTAGCACTAACTGGCCCCCAGCCTAACCACGTAAAGTACGTAAAATTCCCTAAACAAGATATGGAGTTCACCCTGCTAACTCCCTGCTCGTCTAGGACCTGAATCATCATGCAACAATAGCAGATATGACATGAAGTTCCTCTGAAGAAATTCCAGCAGATACTGAAAAGCAGAGCCCCCTTGACTGCAATGGAACATTCACGGGGAAGAAAATATTGTTTCCCCATAGGACTACAAGAGAACTAGACAACTTCCGGGTCCTGGCTAATTAAAGCAGAACATGACTTCAGCTGACGAGATGTTAATTTGAAGATGCATTGCAGCTAAAAGTAAAAATGTCATGGCACATACAGCATCTACCAAGTACATACGACTATGCAGGTGCCAAATTTTTTGCTCCTTCATAAATAAGATAAAAGACATCAAGGAACATCCAAGTAACTACGAAGTGAGGCATAAACATCACCCAAGCAAACAACTTGTCCCTCTTTAAGTAGCCTAAGTTCCTTCGCTTGCCAAATTAACCAATCCATTTGGGACCATATAAAAGTTACTACAAAAGCCACCTCGCCTAATTGCATATTGAAACATAGAGGATGGTTATGCAGCTTCTACATATGAATTCATATGAAATTCACCACTAGTGATGGTTGGCCATGAGCCTGATAAAAAAGAGATCCACAACAAGAGTCATACCATCATATGCATCACTTCATAAACCAAGTGCTCGTTCTCAATATCCATGTAATACTCCAGATGCCAGACAAAAAATTAACTGGTGAATGTGAATAAAAGAGAATAGAAACCACTGAAGACTAGCTGCAGCTTTCAAAAAATTATGTCACCCCAGCTTCACCTTCCCAAAATACAAGAGGTTATGTAATAAAAAACACCAGAACAGTCTCATTCATGTATTATGTAGGACCTGCTTAAGACCTTGCACACGGTTACTCACCACCAAACACCTCTAACCATTAAGGGAGGGGGAGAAAGAAGGCAGAACTAAATGGAACTGCAAAGATCTTGCACATGTTGACTCACCACCGATGATCTCTAATCATCAAGGGAGGGGAAGATAATTGAAACTGCATCACACCAAAAAATACCCAAAACAGGTTTTGGAAAAGAACTCCTCAGCACATGAATGCCAAAAATCATAGTTTAACTCTCTTCACCAAAATCTTGTTTCCTACATCTGATGATGCAGCAACAGAGAAAATCAAAGCCCAGTGGAATAGAGATCATAAATAAATAAAGAGAAGATGATAAAATGGGAATAACTCAACTATAATCATGCCATATGAAAAGCACACATGCCATACATGGAAGTGCAACAGGGGAAATGGAGCGATATACTCTATGAATAATGGCAAAGACAGCAGCATTTCCAAAATGGTCAAGCTCGGTCAAAGATGTTGGATAATTCCTAGAAGACCTCCTTTATTTTATTCAAGGTGCCTAATCAATCAACAATACAAGAAGTCCAAGAAACCTAAGGACAACGACGTCAGAAATAAGAAATGAACTATAGCTGGTTTAAAACATGACGGACAACAAAGTGGCCAAGCAATGAAGTTGTAACCAACAGCTCCAATATCACAATGCCTTGATACCTTGTACTATGCACCCTCATAACTCGATCGATGGAGAAGGCAGCGTCACCCTAGCGACACATATTAGATTACGCCTTTAGGAAGAAAATAATCCAAACTAGAATAGCATGCGAGGACACGAATAGCTAACCCAGAGCTGGAGTTTGTAATGAAACCAAAAGCTAACTCAGCCATCTTGCTAGCTCACACCACATCTACAGAAAGCAAAGCATATTGTTGCATCGTTGCTCGAGATGGAAAATAACAATAGAGTAGAGTGGAAAGAAACTGAGCCTGGTGGATCTACATATAACCAGCCACGTTCTTTTGAGGGATACCCCAGCCTTCGACGGTGATCCAAATTGACAGATTTGTGACCACATCTACAGAAAGCAGAGCAGATAGTGGCATGTTGCTCGAGCTCGAAAATAACAATAGAGTAAAGCGAGAAAAAACTGAGCCTGGTGGGTCTACATAGAAACCAGCCACGTGCTTTTGAGGGATACCCCGAGCCTTTGACGGTGATCCAAATTGACACATCTGTGAAGTGAAATCTGGCTGATCATACTAGTTGTGAAGTGACAGTTGACTAAACATACCTCCACAGCGTAGCAAGAAAACAAAGAATAATGGCACAACGATTGCCTATTAGTCAATGCTGATTCAACCATGTTAAGCAAATTATTACAAGCTAATTTGGAAGGTATTAAAAAGAAAGCTAACCAACTTTAAACTAAGATTTTGAAAAACTTGCCACCTTGCACGATGATCACATATGTGGTAGATTCACAAGGGTTCCAAAAGATATATACCCTTGTGAAGATCTATTACGAAGAACAAAATAATTACCTTGCACTCATTTACAAAATTAAAATAAGAGAATTTTAGAATCAACGAATCGAGCTCTTTTTGTTCAAGTGGAAATGTTCTGTGGAGAAAAAATGTGAAGGAGATCTCTCTTGCACAAAAAGTTTTACATAATAGCACAAGAAGCAAGTCATCAAATGAGCAGAATGCTTGAAACATAAATATGCATGCTTCAAAAGAGATCTCCAAACAAAGAGGCTTCATTTACCCAATAGCAAACAGTTTGAACGCAGATCCACAAATGAACTGATCAAAAATGAGCATCAAAAGCCCTCTACTGCCTGGTGAAGACATCAATTGATCGGAATCTGTTAGATTATGTCACACACTTCTGTAAAAAATTTATTAACAAAGGCGAAACCCCGTTTACCAGCCGTATGCTAAAATGTCTCTCTTCTAGTTAATGTATTCTGACTGTGAACTTCAGACTAGGAAAACAACAAGGTTGCCCCTACAAGTGTTGCCAATTGCACGAACGCCTAGACATTGCTGGCACGAGCTTGATCAGACATAAATACACACCATAGGATATAAGTAATTGATTATGGCTGCAGATATATCACTCAATATAAAAACCAAAAAAAAAAACAATATACCCGCCGCCATGCATGGAAACCACCACGGACATGTTAAAGTTCCTGCAAAAGGACCTACTAGAATGCACCACTATCAAGAGCCTAAGTTGAGAGAAGGGAAGCGCACTCTGATTAGGGAAGAAAATTGAATTGAAAATTTTGATACCTAGATCTGCCTGAACTAAAGAAACCTTAAAGCAAATCAACAAACAAGAGCAATCCATGAGAAGAATTCACTGCTCTAAGGCCCAGAAGCTGCAAGCACAGAAGGAAGGGAACAGTTGAGTGCAAACTGATACCACCTAGGAAAATTATCGAGATTTTTCAGAGATAAGATTGAGAAACCCCCTTTCCTCGAAGATATCCAAAATTTAATCCTCAATTACTGTCACCATCTGGCCTACACTTCGTCCAACAGACAAAATAAAGCTGGTGTGATGAACAAAAGAAAACGGAAGCAGAGAAGGTAAGTAGCAAGAACACCAAAAGTAGAGCACTTTATGCAGCAATCAAAAGATGCAAATTTTAGTACCCATCCGGCCATCCCTTATGGAAATGAGATCTCATCAGCTGGATCATCACAGACATAAGCATCTGGAATAAAAATTACGAATGAAAGCAGGATACATACACTTGTGAAAAAAATTAACTTAACTGGGAGCTTCCATATGATACAAGTTTTGAGAAAGCTGTGAGACGTGAATATCCAATACCTTTAGTCCAAGACCTGAAAACTTGTTCTGCATCTTCCCAAAGAAAAACACCAAAGCAAGGAGGCACTTATTTCTTCAGAACCACTTGCCCCACTGGATCAAATCTTAGATACCTATTCCATGTATCCTTTGACAAGTAACACCAAATGAAATCCACTAATGCTCGAAACGAATAAGCACTACAAGTGAAGGTAAAAGAAGTCGGTGCGAGAAAAAGATACTACTTGCATCAATATTAACATTACGATGAAAGTCAAGATCTCAAACCAAACTAATAGCTCCATCCACACTGATGTCATGGCCTACTTATGATATATATGGGTAGGATTGATGACGGACTTGTTAATACTAGTAAAGATATTGACTGATCAAAACCTAAGACATCCAAAATTTCTCTCTTCTGCTGATCATTAACTTCAGATAAGGATAACAGCACGGTAGCCCAACAAATACTACAAGTTGAATCTAGACACTGGCAGAGCTTGATTGGACCTTAAAATGGAAATAATCAATTGCGGCTGCAGACAAATCACCAAATAAAAGAACAAAAAGTTGAATGAAATAATCAAATATCCACCGCCATGCAATGGAATCACCACGTACATGTTAGATTTTGTGCAGAAGAGCTCTAAGAGCATAAGTAATAGAAGAGCACCATCTCTAGGAGCATATGGCGAGAGAAGGAAAGCACTTAGGGAAGAAAACTGAAGAGAAAATTTCCATACTCAAAGCACCCTGAACTAAAGAAACCTTAACGCACACCACAAACAAGGGCGCGTCGTGAAATGCAGATATCACTGCTCTAAGACCGGCAACTGCAAGCACAGAAAGAAGAGAACAGTTAAGCCCATAGTTGGCTAAACCCAAACCAACAAGGAAATCAAAGTGAGATGCCAGAGATAACATTGGAAAACCCCCTTTTCTCGGAGCGTGACAGCACCCAGGTCACAGAGCAAGCACCAAATACTGGACACCAACCTTTGAAATTCCCAAATCTAATATTACTGTGATCATGTGATCTACTGTCACCCTGTGGTCTACACATCCATCCAACAAACAAAATCATGCCGACGTGATAAAACATAAGAAAACGGAAATGGAGAAAATAAGTAAAGAGGACGCATAAAGTAGAGGAGCACTTCACAGGGCTATCAAAAGATCCAGAATTGAGTTTGAATACTCTTCAGGTGTCCATACCATAAGAGATCTCATCCATAAGCATCTCTGAAAACTAAAATGATAGCACAATATACTATACACACTTGTGGAAAGAATTATCTTAATTGAGAGCTTAAGAGCAGTTTCGACAAAACTAAGAGACACTAATATATCCGATACCTATGTTCGAAGACCTGAGAGCTTGCTCTACATCTTTCTGAACACAAACACCAAAGCAAGACACTTACACCTGTAGAACCACTTGCGCCCTTGGATCAAAACTTAGATACTCATCCATGCATCCTTGAAAACTGACACAACCTAGGAATAAAATGCACCGACGATCGGACCAAATAAGCATTGAGGCAGTCAAGGTAAAAGAAGTTGGTGGGAGATCAAGACAATATTTCTTAGCATATAAGATGGAAGATATCAAATCCAAACCGATAGTTCCATGCTGGACTTGTTCCCTGCTTCTCACACATAAGCATAGATCACTGACTTGTTCATCTGAAGATTCAGTCCGCATGGGGAGCAAAGATGAGGTTTGAGGAGTGAAGCTCAAATGTGTGGCAAAGCAGGATGCTAGCTCAAATGTGTGGCAAAGCAGTGTGCACCAGCATCCCTTTTCAAAATAGAGGAGTTCGTGCAAATCAGAAAACACAGAATAATCCTTATATCCATCATTACTACTGGGAAAACAACTGGAACACAACGGCTAACATGCCCAGCATCCATACGGAACTAATTGCATAGTGGAATCTCACAACAAAACCCTCAGAAGTGGCCCAAACCTGAAAACATGCTTGGTTACCCCAAAAGTGCAATCTAGAATGGATCACACCAGCAAGCCAGACTCATTTCTTAGCGTTGTCAGTTGAAGGACACAAATCAGAAACCAATGGTACAAAAAAAATAGTCCTCAAGGCTATCTGTAAAGGGGAATCCATGAGATGCCATGACTATGAGAAGGATGAAGGTCCTAGCTGCAATTCCCTGAGAAGAAATCACCCAACTTTCCAAAATAGAAAACTCTCCTCCAAGCCACCGAAACATCCCTATCATTCTCCTATGATCATTACCCAGAACCTGATCAAACATTGGCAACATTGACATACAACAACCGTCTCTAATCAACAAAGAAGAAAAAGAAAGCAATACTAACTGCAAACTGAATCTGACACCAAAAAAAATCAGAAAGAACTCGCAAACCCCAATAACCCGCTTGAATTACATGGTTCGTGCTCAACTTCTCAACAGAGACGAACAAAGAAAAGCAAATCAGAAACCTACAGAAAATCAAGACAAAATAAACTGAAATATATGAACTACCAATCATAGGAAAGCAACGACACGATGATAGAAGGTACTGGTAGTGAGTGAGTTATATAGTAACAGATAGCCGACAATTTAAAACCAAACAATCGCTCCACGAAAAGAAGTATTCACTGCTCAGAGACTACCCATAGTTGCAAGCACAGGAAAAAGGCAACAGTTAAGTGCAAAGTTGGCGAAACACATACTAACTACGAAATCACTAGATATTCCAGAGATGAGATTGGAAGTCCCCCTTCTTTTCAAGGCCTGACAATAACCGGATTACAGTGCAAGCACAAAATAGGACCAAGGAAAAATATGCCCAGGGTGCATACAACCGACCTTTGCAATTTCACCATGTGGTCTCTAGACATCCATCCATCCATTGGATCATGGAAGATCCGAGCATCTGGACTCGGAACTAATGGCAGCAGAATATTACTGGCAAAAAGAATTATTGTAGCTGAGAACTTCCATTTAACAGAAATCTTGACAAAGCTTGAAGACACAAAATATCCAATACGTCAAAGGGGGAACCTGCTCTGCATCTTCCCTACACAAACACCAAAGTGACACTTATGCCTGTAGAGACAACGGATCAAATTTTAGATAACCCATCTATGTATCCTTGACAACTGACACCACACCTAGGTACGGAATCCACTGATGACCAGACCAAAAAAGCATTGAAGAAGTCAAGGTAAAAGAAGTTGATGCGAGGAATAAAAGGATATTGGCATCGAAATAGCATATAAGATGAAAGTCCAGATATCACATTCCAAGCAGTGGTCTCCACGCTGTGGTTGTCCCCTACTTCTAACACAGCACTAGAATAGATCACGGAATCATTTATCTGAAATTGCAAGTCAGCATGGGAGCGAAATTGCTCTGAGAATTCAGGGGATTGCTAGCTCAGATAGTGTGGCAAATCAGCGTACACCAGCACACCTTTCAAAACAGGAGGAAGAGCTCACGTAAATCAGAAACACAAACTTACAACTCCAAATCCATCCATGGAAAAAAAAACAGAGTACTTAATTGCATAGAGGAATCTCACAGCAACCTCAGAATCGTCCAAAATCTGAAAGCATGTTGATTCCCCTAAAATTGCATCTAGAATGGATCTTACCAACACACAGTTGAAGGATTGCAAAATCCGAAAAACCAGAAGCTGTAGCATGATAGGAATAGCAGGTTTAATAGAGATTGACATCCATTAAAAGGAAGACGAAACCTCTTATCTGATGTCAATTTTGTCAACATAAATGTTGAATACTGGAAACAAAAGAAATTTCATTCGAAACTAATTAAAAAAATATTTTTTTTAAAAGGACTAAAAAGGACTCGTGAAAGTAGTAACAGGCAAGGGAAAAAATAAGAACATCGAGAAACCTAAAGGTTACAATCCTCAAAGTCAGGATATTTATAAAAAGCAGTTAGTGGGCGAGATACCGTGGTTATGTTTAGGATGAAGGTACTAACTGCAATTTCATGTGAAGAAATCACCCACCGGAAGTCACTACAATCATCATCAAGTCCACCGGAAGCCCCTAATCATTCGCCTACAATCATTACTTAGACCTGATCAAACAATGGAAACATCTGACCTACAAGCAATCAACAAAGAAGAAAAAACAGAACTATTTGCAAACCGAACCTCATACAAGAAAAAGGAACTCAAAAGAACCCCGAGCCTACGTTCCATATCACATATTCCAAATAAATTACCAATTGAAGGAAAGAAAGCAACGATACGAAGTCAGAAGGTACAGGAAGCGAGCGAGACTTGTATAACAGAAGAAGATAGAGGAGAAATCAAAACCAAAACCGATCGCTACCGGACAAACTGCGACTTCAGAAAAGAAGGCATCACCTCATCTTCACAAAATACTACAAACGAGAATCATGTAAATAAATACCAAAAACCGACATATCAACAAACGATCTCTGCAGCCTCAAAGGAGAGAAACACCAATTCTAATTACAAAACTGAATCTCAAATCAAAAAACTTCAAACGGATAATCTCTGGGCCGAACTCAAATTCTCAATAACAACGATCAACGGATTCAAAACCACAAACCTAGCAGAGAAATCACAGGGAAAACAAACGGGGATGGAAGAATTGTTTAACTGGAGAGTCTATTTATAGAGTTATGAGGTTGGATGGACGGCTGAGATTAAGCGATGAAGATAACGCGTTGCGTTCGGGCTACGAGCGGATGTATTTGGACCAAAGAATATTTCAAAGGCGGTGACGTTAGGTCGGCGTCTTTGAGGGGTATTAAATTTTGCAATATTTCCCATTAACTATTTAGTGGTCCACAATAATACTTGTAATAACTTTCTACAGCAAAATTTAGTAACCGCAATAATTTCTGTTTTCTAAAATAACACAATTAACTCAATACATTTTTGATTTGTCAATTCTCCAACAAATAATCTACCTATACTTATATCTATATTATATTAATATTAATAATTAATAATCTATATTTAAAAGAAGTAATAACTTCATTTTATAAAAAAAAAGACCCACATTTTTTAGTTTTATTCGACCTAGCCTATATTGTACAATTTTTGAAAGCACAACCAAAAGCATCAACTAACAACCATTCTTTCAAGATTCGTTTTCTTACAATCACTGTTTCTAAACACTATGGAGTTAAATTAATCGGTCAAGCTCGTCATTTCGTTTGATGCTACGATAAGAAAAACCTAATGCAAAACTAAGAATATTTTTGTTCTGCAGCCTCGTGGCTTTTGGGACTCTTCACGGTTTAATTTTTTAATTTCTCTTCTTTAATCTTTGAGTTAAATTTTAGATATGGGTCTTTAAAGTTTGTTAGTTGTATGGTGTGAGCACGTGATTTTTGCCCTATATGAATTACTCCTATAAAATCAAAGGAAATAAATTTCTCCCAATTGTTTGCAGTTTTATAGGATTTTGTAGGAATTTGTATTAATTGTTTGCATTTTCTATGCATGTTTACTTTTATTAAAATCATGAAAAATAAAAAATAAAAATGTCATGCATTGCATTTAGATGTTTGATTTTATATTTTAGGACTAATTAGTTAATTATTTGTTTTATTAAAAAAAATAAAAATAAAAAATAGCTCATATTTTACATTCTTATCTTTTAATTTTGGATTATTAATTTTCTCTTTTAATTTAGGATCAACTAATTTTTTATAAATATTATAGTTAAATAATTGGCTTAATTTTATAATTTAAGTTAATTTAAAAATTTAATTTAGGTTTTTAATTAAATTAAAGAAAACAAAAGAAAAACAAGGAAATAAGAAAAGAATTGGAAAAGGAAAAGGGGCCTAATTTGAATTGGGCTATTTGTTATACCCGTAATCAGTCCATCCAGGCCTAATTTCCCTTTCACCTGGTCTAGCCTTAGCCCTTTCCCAAACGACGTCATTCCAAGCCCTTAAACCCATCCGTTGATCTCTTTTTATCGAACGGATGGGAATTCAACACCCACCTACTATAAAAGTGTCCGAACTCGGACTCCCCCCCCCCACCCCAGAACCCCTTTAATTCTCACCTCTCTAACCAAACTCTAGAGATCAGCC
>MU786453.1:38778-52453 GCA_026770625.1 Nicotiana glauca
CCCCGCCGCCGCCTCTGCCGTTGACCACCCACCAGAAATCGCCTTACGGCGGTTCCGGTGCTCCAAATCACCCCAAAATTCAACCATCCAATCCTCAATCCCCCCCCCCCCTTCTTTCCAAATTTATCAGTATTTTTTTCCCTAAACTCCAGCAAAACCTGCCCAATTTCGGATCTGAAACGAAAAAATGCAAACCCTAATTTCCCTTTCCTTCTCTGATGTGTGTTCAAATTCCGACTCGTTCTAACTTAAACCTTACGTTAATAGATTTCTCTCAACAAGAGCAATCGATTGATGATAGTTTTGAGTTATTTCGAGAACGTCGGATTCGGACAGGCCCTCTGAAATTTATCCGAACCTGCTGCTGGACCAATTCATTTCTATGGTTCCTTCTGCTTTTTGGGTAAATTCCCTTTCCATAATTGTTCTCTTTGCTTAGTTCGCATGTTTTAGTTTAGGTTGATTTCAGTATATTATGTTTGTGCCTGTTAGAATCTGTTTAGTCTTCATCTCAATAGTCCGATTAATAAGTTTTAACAGTCTTTTGGTAGAGTCGTTTTGGTAGTAGTTTCTTGGCAATTTATGTTTCTGCCTCATTCCAGAACTGATTCATTGTTAAAATTATTTAGGGTAGGTTTAGTTTAAAGTTTAAATTGCATAATGTTTTGTTCTCTTCAGTCTTTGATTTGTGCCAATTCTGGTTTCGTTTTGTTTGTTCTGATTTCTAAACAAATGGAAGTTATGAGGGGTCAATTGAACAAATAAAAAACTTAAAGGGTCTTGGAAGGGATAAAACAAGTTTTCCATATAAGTTTGCCTTAGGAAGGTTCTGGAGTATGGACAGCTGGCCATATTCTGCCAGTACAAGTTGTTGAAGCCAATTAGAAATGGTCAATTGTCCCAATTCTGGTAGAAAGGATGCTTTTAGGTTTGTTTGAGGGAATAATTCTTCTGTGAGGTACATGGCAGGTTCAGTAACTATAAATGGAACCTTTCTTCACTCTTTTACACACGGATTAGAATGCAATTTTTAGAGGTCTTCCTGTTTTTCACTCTCATTTTTTCAGTAGAAAGTTTTTTTTTTGAAATCCTAGTCTTAAAAGCTCAAAGAAAAACTAAAAGAAAAAAAGAGTTCAAGGTTATTTTAAGCTCTAATCTTCCGCTACAAAGTTTTGGGTTTATAGCTTTAAAGTGAAAGAAGAATCATTGTTTTATTATTGTTGTTCATTCTGCTAGTTTAAGCTGTAATTTTGAAGTCTAGGCTGCTCTTGGTTCCCTGTTGCTATCACTCTCTGCAAGTAGGTGTACTTATCAATCTTGTTAGTCTTTATTTGGTTTATATATGAAATTATATTGTTTATACTATATTCTTGTAATGTTTTATCATAATTTCAGCATGTGTTCAGTCTGAATATGTTATGGTTTCATCTTTGTTAATCTGGACAATTGTTGGAATGTTAAGATTATGTGGATGGTTTGCTAAAGGTCAATAGGTGACTGAACATCTTTGAGTATCGGTATGTTAATTTGTTTTCTTTTGCTTTCTTTCTTTTCTAAAGTATGTGTGAGTTCCATTAGGTTTGCTTCATGGTAAAGTGGTGCATGAATCTGGTTCATAAGATGGTTTTTGTTTCTGGTTGTGTAATTCTTAAGTTGAAGCTTTTGTAGCAATTCATATGGTAGTAAAGTTTGATTCAAGCTTGCCAACATGCCTTGTGACTTAACTGTGATGTCTTGAATGGTTGTTGGCTATTGAAGCTTGTCAATATAGATTCGAGTTTCAGTACTTTGAAATAACAATTGAAAAAAGTTATTAGAAGGCCCTTTCCTCATGTTTGGAAAGTCATGAAAGGCCATAATAGTCCTGACTGCTTGTTCTTGTATTTTCAACTGTGACATGTTGGATGTAAATTTGCAAGATAGCTCTGTAGCTATCTGTGCCAATACAAGTGCTGCTTATTTTGAATATCCAAGCCACATAAGCTGGAGCCATTATGTCATCGCAGAAGATAGGAATGCTTTGGAGAAGCTTTCAATGATAGTTAGTTAGACCTTAGGACTGCTGGGTTATTATTAGAATTTCTTATAAATTTATTTATAATTATCCTATTTGTACAACTTAATTTAATTAATTTTGGTCATTAATTATTCAGTAGTTCATTTCCATGATTTATGTGATTATTATTGAGTACTTTCATTAAGGCCAATTGGCTTTAGTAGTAATTGGGCCAAATGTAGGCCTAAATGGGTGGTCTGGTCAGGAACTACTCCAATGGGTTCTGGACCTTCTCCTCATGTGCTGGGTTCGACTTCAGGTCCAAATAATGCTAGCGTTTTATTTCTTCTTTTCTTCTGAATGTGATCAATTGGTTTATTGATTTTTCTGCCTAATTTCGACCAAAAGCATGTTGTATGAAGTTGGACATGTTCTTGGCCTAGTCAAAGTTGTTGGACCGCCTGCTCTTTGTCATCTCATCTGGGCTCAATTTCGAGCCCAGTTTTCTATTCTTTCCTAAAAGATATTTTTCTTTATATAACGACTTGGATTTGTCGCTGGCCCATCTTTTTTAAAACAGTTAAATGCTTAGTATATTGTTCAATGCCTACTTACAAGTTACAACTAGTAATTTTTAGAATTGAGCTTTAGTTGAGTACAAATTTTCGTAAATAAGTTGAGGTGTGCCATCCAATCACGTAGTCTATGACCCTCATATAAACATCTTAACTAGTGTTGAAAATGCCTTGAATTCTCGTAGTTTGCTTTAGGTGCGTTAATTAAATAAATATCATAGCTAGGGGTACGGTTCCCGTGACGTAGTTGTGATGCTTAATTTCTAAAATTCGGGAGTATATTTATGTGACCTGGACACAATTTAATCTTGTTAATAAAATAAACATGTTGTAGATCATGGGTATGGATCTCGTGACATGATTCGCAATGTGTAATTAAATAATAAGTTGTATAATAATCGGATTATTAAAAGCGGTTTAAAAGAAATAAAAATGCACATAGGTTTCAAAGATGTTTTAAAATCAAATAAATAGGCCAATAATAACAGTTGAGCGACCATGCTAAAACCACGGAACCCGAAAATGCTTAACACCTTTCTCGGGTTAACAGAGTTCCTTACTCGGATTTATGTGTTCGCGAACTGTAAAACAGAGTCAATCTTTCCTCGATTCGGGATTTGAACCGGTGACTTGGGACACCATAAATTATCCCAAGTGGCGACTCTGAATCTTAAATAAATAATCTCGTTTCGATTGTCACTTAAATTGGAAAAACTCCCTTATATCCCTTCCGGGGTGGTAAAAAGGAAGTGTGACATATGGATTGGGTGTTGTTCCAATTGATTGAAAACATTAAGAGGAGTTCAAACTTAAATGTAAAGTGATTTGTAGTATATTTGAGCTAGAGTTGAGTTAATATTATCATGAAATCACTTAGTTTACATGTAATATTCATAAAATAGCTTGATCTATTGTCACGACTCCAAAATCCCATATTACGATGTCGTGATGGCACCTAGTCTCTAAGATTAGGTAAGCCTAATACACATTGAGAATTTAGTAGAAATGACGAATAAGATATTAAATTAAACTAATAAATATCATAATAAACCAAAACAGATCAATAGTCTAGTAATCTCCAAAACCGATGGAACTGAGTCATAAGCTCTACTGAAATATAATAAGAATCTCTATTACAAAATTGTTCAAAAACAAAGAAAAACAAGCATAAGAACACTAGAAGGTGACTCTGAGGCTTGCAAGCGTCAAGTAGGTATACCTTGAAGTCTCCGAATCGTCTGAATCAGCTCACTAGCCTGGCATGAGCAGAAGTACCTGGATCTGCATAAAAATGTGTAGAAGCATAGCATGGGTACACCATAATGGTACCCAGTAAGTATCAAGCCTAACTTCGGTAGAGTAGTGACGAGGTCAGGTCAAGACACTTACTAGACATAGAAACCTGTGCAGAGTATTTATATAATCTAACAACGAGGAAGTAAAGGTGATAAATTACAATAAAGTAATTTATCAATACAAAACTAACAATGAAAATAAAAGCAACAAATGACAACAGCGAGTGTACATATATATGATAAAGACAACAAGTAACCAAATACAATCAAAATACGAATGGAATGAGGTAAGGAAATAAAATAATAACCGTTCAAATCAACAAGTCTTTCCAACATAAAATGTACAACAAGAATCACATTGAGGTACCCCACCTCATATTCACATTTCACAAGTTTCAATCACAATCTTCCTTATATCGCTGCGTAAAACTTGCACTTATTTTTAAAAAACTTCCCGAAATAGATTCATGCGCTTTAGTCCTCTTATCTCGTTACATGGCTTCAAGTAATTCCCTTTCTAGAAACACGTGCATAAATTCCACCTTATCTCGCCGCCTACGTATCAATACACCACCCTTATACCGCCGGATGCATATCAATATCACAACAAAATAATCAACTCTCACCACACGTGCCCATATACCACAATATTGTCAAAATAAACAATACCAATATCACCACAACATATAGCTCACGCCTCAACCACAATGTGGATAAAAATCTCAATGACAACAAAATAAACGGAAAATAATTCAACAAAGAAAGATCTTCCAATAATCAAAAGCTTTAACCATAAAACGTGTTAATAGCTCTCAACAACTACAACTTCAATAAACTCAATAATAAAGGTATTTTAATGATAACTTCAAATTCAAATGCATACCATAAGCTCAACAATAAAAGAGATAGAATGAAATACCAACTACGACTAAGTGCATGAGAATAACTCAACAAGGGAAAAGATAGCTTGTAATAACAACTACTAATAAATCCATATAAGAGTAACCTCGACGATGGAAACATAAACATGTAATAACAACTTCAATTAAAACATGTAAGAATAAACTTTACAACGAAAGATAGAACGAATATTAACAACTTCAATTAAATGTTTATAAGTAGCCTAAGAGTCTAAACCGGTCAATTTTTACATATAAGCCCGTGTACACACCCGTCACCTAACGTACACGTTTTTCACATAATTCAAATAGTACAATCAAAACCAATCCTAAGGATTAGTTCCCCCACACAAAGTTATGCAATATACTTATCTTGACTAGGCCAAATCAACACTGAAAAATGGCTTTGCTCTTAGAATTAGCGTCCACACAGCTCAAATCGAACAAAAAATGACATAATATCATCAAACAATGCAAGAGAAACCAATTTCAACTAATAAAGCTAAGATCTTTACACAATTCCCCAAAATTCAACCAGGCTCGCCCGGTCAAAACCCAAGTCCAAGGATAGTTCTCGAATACCCATAACCCTACACACACACACACACACACACACACATATATAATATATATATATATATATATATATATATATTTTTCAAATTCGCGTCCAATTCAACTCTCAAACCTTAAATTTTTATTTTTTCAAAACATAGATAAAAATCCCTAAAAATTTTCTTAGAAATTCATGAATTCGATGTTAAATCTCATTAAAAAAACATGTAATATAATTGTAAATTGATCAAAATCACTTACCAAATAGTTGTAGGTGAAAATCCCTCCTCAAAATTACCTCTAACCGAATCTAAGGTTTCAAGATATGAAAATAAGACTCAATCCCTTTTTACAGCCCCTATGTTCAAGTGTAGAAATTTCAAGTGAGATCTTGGGTTCACAATTGCGACCAATTCACAAATGCAAGATACAGCTCGCAAATGCGGCGCCTGACAACCTAGGGGAATGTCGCAATTGCAAAACTGACCTTGCAAATGCGATGTCAGCCCCTTCCGCAAATGCGACCTTACCCAGCCCAAGTCTATCTTCGCAAATGCGATCAAGGTGTCACAAATGCGATACCGGAGACCCCTCTGCTATATTGCAATTGTGATGTTGGTGCTCACAACTGTGATAACTGGAGCACTATCACACCAGCAAATTGGAATGAGTTCAATCCAATCCGAAATGCATATAAAACTCACCCGAACTCTCGGAGTTCTACACCAAACATCAATACAAGTCTAAATATATCATACAAACTCTCTCACGCAATCAAAATACCAAAATAACATCCGAAATCATGAAGTAGATATCAAAACGCATAAAATTCAAAAGGAAAACTCAAGAATCACTAGAATTGCAATCAAGCGTTAGATTCCTATCAAACCAAACTCAAAATGACACCAAAATTTGCAAAAATGTTCTAAATAGTAAAACGGATCTATTCCACATCCGAAAATAAAATTTCGAACTCCATATCCATAAATTCAACCTACGGTCAAACTGAGGGAATTCCTAAATCTCAAGTTGCCAACTTTCGACAAAACCAGTCAAATCCACCTAGGGACCTCCGAATTTGATTCCGGCATACGTCCAAGTCCAAATTAAGATACGAAACTATTGGAGTCATCAAAATACCATTCCAGGTTCATTTTCCCAAAATTCAACCCTAGGTCAACATTTCTACCTTAAGCTTCTAAACCAAGAACCAAAGGATCCAAATCATTCCAAAACTTCCCCGAAATGAAACCAACCATCCCCGCAAGTCACAAAATCACATGCACATAGGGGAAGCTTAAAAGGGGAAATGAGGCTCAAATACACCAAACGACTGGTCAAGTCGTTACAGTTTCCCCCTCTTAAAACAAACGTTCGTCCTCAAACGTGCATAGAGACATACTTGAAGTTCCAAAAAGGTGAGGATATCGACTTCGCATGTTGTTCTCGGTCTCCTATGTCACCTCATCGACCGGTTGACCCCTCCAACGAACCTTTGCTGAAGCAATATTCTTTGATCTCAACTTATGTACCTGTCTGTCCAAGATGGCCACCAGCTCCTCATCATAAGTCAAATCCTTTTCCAATTGGACTGAGCTAAAATATAATACATGTGACGAATCACCATAATACTGACGGAGCATGAAAATATGGAACACCGAGTGAATTCCAGATAAGTTGGGTGGTAATGCAAATTTGTAGGCCACCTCACCGACCCTTTCAAGGATATCAAAAGGACCAAAATACCTAGGGCTCAACTTGCCCTTTTTCCTGAACCTCATCATAACCTTCATGGGTGAAACTCTGAGCAGAACCCTCTCTCCAACCATGAATGCTACATCATAAGCCTTCCGATCATCATAAATCTTCTGCCTAAAGTGTACAAAGCCGATCCTAAATCAACTTGACTTTTTCCAAGGCATTCTAAACCAAATTAGTGCCAAACAACGAACCTAGCCTCCCAAGCTCAAACCAACCAATTAGAGAACGACACCACCTCCCGTATAAGGCCTCGTAAGGAGCCATCTGAATACTCGATTGGTAGTTGTTATTGTAGGCAAATTTTGCGAGTAGTAGAAACATGAACCCTCAAAATCCATAACACAGGCAATCGTGTCCTCCAAGATCTGAATGGTGCAGTCAGACTGCCCGTCTGTCTAGGGATGAAATGTCGTGCTCAGTCCGACCTATGTGCCTAGCTCACACTACATGGCTCTCCATATATGTGATATGAACTGCGTGTCTCGATCGAAGAAATTAGACACTGGCACACCATGAAGACTGTTAAACCCCATATTTTTGTACGTAAGAGTACGTCGTAAGACAATTAATGTTAGTTCATAAATGAGATTATTTTTTAAGGTACATAAACTAAGTTAATCATGTTACCTTGGAGGTTACAAATCTTTAAGATCATGAATACCAAGTATCAAGAGGGTTGGAAAGCTTAGAAGCTAAACGAAAAATAAGTTTCATCGAAAGTCGATAAGTTTGGAATGTTATAACATGTACTTTAGAGTGAGACTAGGGTTATTAAAATGATAAAGAGGATATGTTATGAGTTATTTTAATCGTATGATAGTTTTGTGTTACGTTTTAAAGTCAAGCGAGTTGTGGACCAAAAGTTGGCAAAGGTCATCACAAGTTACATTCATAATATGCTGAAAATTAGGTCAAAAGTAGCAGAGCTTTTCTCCTAATATACTTGGTATTACAGGATTCTCCACATATCAAATTGAATATCTACGAGTCTAGTTTCTAATGTATTAAACCGTTTGTCACTATGACATCGGAGTAGAGAGATATTCGCGTTTTTGCAAGACTGCGCAAGCAACTCCCGATGGGACCCACATAGGCGTTAGTCGACCTACTTCACTTTAAAAACGATTTGGAAGACCTTTATTTATCATTCCCTACACTCCTCCTAACCCTCCTAAACATATACCATAAGGGTTTGAAGTGATTCCAAAGTGATTACACCATATTTCGACATCAAAAGTTAGTTCTAGTGAAGAACAACACCTCTCTGAGGTTGTGTTGTCATTGAGGATAATTGTGGGGTGTGTTTGGCTGAAGTTTCAAGTTGTTGCTACTGGATAAGGTGAGTATAACAACCTACTAATTGTACGTAATCTAGCTTGTATATTGGTTAAGTTGTTAGGATGATAAACTACAAGATAATACTTGGATTAACTTGAGATGTTATTGTTCTTGATGGATTAATTTGAAAGTTGCTCTTATGGACTTTAAGTACCTGGAAATTATGGAAAATAAGTTTGCTATGATATTGTTAGTATGATTATGTTGTTTTACATGTCAATCTTGTTGAGTAAATTGGTAACCAGAAAAGAAATGGCTATAAAGCACTTGGAAGTTATCCACAATGATATTATCTTGTGTTAAGTTATTTCGGGTAACTTTGAAATTGAGTACAAGGTTGGAAATCGTTTAAAAGGTATTGGTTATTATACCGGATATATTGCTAATTTCAAGAATTAATTATAATGGGGTTGAAGGGTGCTAAAGGGATTCAATCCGAGCTTGCCGCTCGTCCTGATATGTTGATGACTTGTTAATAAAATGTTTTGAACCATACTATTGATGTTGTTCTTATTGTATTAATCTGGTTGTTGTTGTTGACATGTGGTATTGGAGGAGACCCTTGTTACAAGGGAGATTCTGCCCAAATTTAATAAACAAAATACTAGTTATTGCGGACTTAGCCTTTACTCAGTACTGATTTTGAATCTCCTTATACTATGGTAGATTGAGTTGAGTTGTTTGAAGAATTGCTTGGAAGGTGTTAAGGACTCCACGGAGTTAAGGTATGTTAAGGCTATTCTTTCTTTTCTTTTGGCATGACCCATATGATAAAAACAAATGAGTAAACGCGTGACTTTCATAAACGACTCTATTCATAGAAGTACTAGGGGTGCCTATGTTCTTGATTCCCCATTTGTCATATTATTATATCGTTTGTTCATGGGTCTCAAAAAATACGTAAGGTGGTAAAGTTTATCCGAAGACATAATGATCTTGTGACATTCCGAGAGATTTTATTGACTTACTTCATTATACATTGCATTCATTTATACATGTACACTGATTCATGACTAGACAGCGTTATATACGTGTATATTATATGTATATGGGGTATAGGGAAAGGTTATAGCATTATATATGCACCACCACTTGATCAGTTGGTATACGTTGATGATTTCACCCACAGAGACCGAGAAGATATGATGGGATACCCTCAGAGGCTTGATAATGTTATGTACGCATATACCTATGCATGGTATGATATTTATACATATATGCATGAAATTATAAATGTTTCATGATTCATAGAGCTGTTTAGATTTACAGGTTAAGTCCTTTACTCCATGTTTCTTTCATGTCTTTTACATACTACTTTTCACGCTTTACATACTCGGTACGTTATTTGTACTGACGTCCCTTTTTCCTAAGGATGTTGTGCTTCATGTCTGTAGGTCCCGATAGACAGGATAACACTCTTCCTAGTAGTCTATCAGCTCATCAAAAGGTGTTGGCGTACTCCACTTGCTCCCAAGTTGCCTATTTGGTCAGTATGCTTTGGACGTATAATGATTGGTATGGTGGGGCCTTGTCCTGAATTTTATGACGTTTATGTACTCTTGGAGACTTGTAGACAGAGGTCATGTATATGGACACTCCACAATATCTTTCTTCATTCTTCTCCACCAGTAGTACTACCTTAAATTCGGGTACATCTTTGTGGCACCCGAATGAATGAAATACACGAATTGTGGGCCTCTTCAAGAATCAACTCACGCAACCCATCCACATTGGGCACACAAACCCGGCCTTGTATCCTCGACACCCCATCATCTCTAATATAAACCTCCTTGGCATCATCGTGTTACACTGTTTCCTTAAGGACAAGAAAGTTGGGATCATCATACTGACGTACTTTGATACACTCATACAAAGAAGACCAATATACTACACAAGCAAGAACCAGGCTAGGCTCCGAAACATCCAACCTCATGAACCGGTTGGAAAAAGGCTGAACATCCAATACTAACGGTCTCTCTCCAACTAGAATATAAGCAAGACTCCACATGCTCCCATCCTTCCTACTCAAGGTACCGTCCACCATATTGGCCTTCCTGGGATGATATAGAATGGTGATATCATAGTCTTTTAATAGCTCTAACCACCTGCGCTGCTTCAAGTTCAGATCCTTTTGCTTAAACAAGTGTTGTAGACTTTTGTGATTTTTGAATACCTCACAAGACACGACATAGAGATAGTGCCTCCAAATATTCAGTGCATGAATAATGGCTGCCAACTCTAAATCATGAACGGGGTAGTTCTTCTCATGGTGCTTCAACTGACAAAAATCATAAGCAATCACTCTACCCTCCTACATCAATACACACCCAACGCCAATCCGCGAAGCATCACAATAAACTATATAAGAACCCGATGCTGAAGGCAAAACCAGAACTGGGTTGTGGCCAAGGCAGTCTTGAACTTCTAAAAGCTCTCCTTACACTTGTCGGACCACTTGAGTGGGGTACCCTATTGAGAAAATCTAGTGAAAGGAGCTGCTATGGATGAAAACCCATCTAAAAAAATGGCGATAATACCCAGCCAAACCTAGAAAACTCCGGATCTCAGTAGCAAAAGATGGGTTGGGCCAACTCTGAACTGCCTCCACCTTCTTCGGATCCACCTTAATCCCCTCACTAGTCACCACACGGCCTAAAAATGCCACTGAATCAAGCTAAAACTCAAACTTGGAGAATTTAGCATATAGCTTCTTCTCCCTCAAGGTCTAGAGCACAATCCTCAAGTGGTGCTCATGATCCTCCTGGCTGCGAGAATACACTAATATGTCGTCAATGAACACGACGATGAAAGCATCGAGATATGGATGAAATAGACTGTTCATCAAGTGCATAAATGTTGTTGAGGCATTGGTCAGCCCAAAAGACATCACCAAAAACTCATAGTGACCATAGCGAGTCCTAAAGGCTTTATTTGGAATATATGAATCTTGAATCAATACTCATCCTCATAGAACCATCTTTATTCTTCACAAATAAAATTGGAGCACCCTAAGGCGAGACACTTGGCAGGATGAAACCATTATCAAGCAACTCCTGAAGTTGTTTCTTTAATTCCTCCAACTCTACTAGTGACATACGATATGGTGGAATAAAAATGGGTTGAGTGCCCGCCACCAGGTCAATACCAAAATCGATGTCCCTATCGGGCAACATGCCCGATAGGTCTGCTGGAAACACATATGGGAAATCTCTCACTACCATAACTGACTCAACGGTAGGAGTATCAATATTAACATCCCTCAAAAGGCTAAATATATTTCACACCCCTTCTCAACCATTCTTTGTGCCTTCAAAAAGGACACCACCATGCTAGGAATATAATCCAAAGTACCTATCCACTCCAACTGCCGCAACCCTAGCATAGCCAATGTGATGATCTTGACGTGACAGTCCAGAATAACGTGATAGGACAAAAATTAATCCATGCCCAATATCACGTCAAGTCTACCATATTGAGGAGCAATAGGTCAACTTTGGTCTCATAACCACTGATAATGACCAAACACGACCAATAAACACGGTCTACAATAATAAAATCTCCCACATGGATAGACACAAATATAGGATCACTTAACAAATCAAGAGATATATCCAAATATGGAGCAAAGAAAGATGACACATACGAATGAGTGGAACCAAATAAAATAAAATTGATGCATCCCTATGACAGGCCAAAACAATACATGTGATGACAACATCCGACGCAACAGCTCAGTCTTACCCGGAAAAGCATAGAAACTGGCATGGCCTCCCCCTCTAGGATGACTTTTACCCACCTGACCTCCACCTCTAGCTAGCAGTACAGGTGGAGCAGCAACTATAGTCTGTGAACCCTAGGGACCCTATGGAATCCATGGAGCATGTGGAGTCTATGGAGGCGTACCCCTCCTAACTCTTGGATATTCCCTCACCATATGCCTGATATTACCACACTCGAAACAACCTTTCTGCAAGCGTGGATGATGAAACTGAGTTTGACCTGGTCGACTAGATTGACTGCTGAAGGCTCCCCATACAGGAGGTGTATTGCAAAGTGGTTGTCCCCAATAGGCAACCTGAGACCTCGGAATAGCTGGAGCACTGTGAGTAGCTGGAAGTGCTGAATGAACTGGTCGGCTCATATAACCTCGGCCATGACGAGCTGAAACTACAACACGGGCACCATTAAATCCTCTAGAATCTTGAGGCCTCTTGGCCTCCCTATCCTCCTTATCTAGGCCACGTATACGCTCCATCCTCCAAACAATCTCAACAACTTGCTGAAATGGAGTATCCATCTCTAACTCCCGAGCCATATTGAATCTAAGACCATAATTGAGCCCCTCGATGGATCTGTGGACTCACTCTCTAACAGTAGAAACCAAAGCGGGTGCATGACGAGCCAACTCACTAAATCTAATAGCATACACCAATACCGTCTTAGTCCTCTACCACAACTGCTCAAACTCCGTATGCATCCTGGAGGGTCTGGGGAACAACATCTTTCAAAATATATATGAAAATTAAGCCCAAGTGAGTGACGTTGCATCAACTGGCCTACTCTCCTCAAAAGTCTGCCACCACCTATATGCTGCTCCTGACAACTGAAATGTAGTAAAGGCGACTCCGCTCACCTCCATAATGCCCATGGTGTGGAGAATACGATGGCACTTGTCTAGGAAACCTTGTGCATCCTTATTAATTGCGCTACTGAAAGTAGGAGGATCATCCTTCTTGAATCTCTCAAGTCTCCTATACTCCTCCCCTAGTGCCTTTGGCATGAACTCATATTGAAAAGGAATAACAGGTTGTGCTAGCATAACTCCTGGAACCTGATCATTATGGACCCGTTGCTTTGGGATATGGGTGGCAGGAGTCTAAGCTCCTCCCCCAGCCTGATATGTAGTTGGAGCAATTGGGATCAATACCGCTTGAGCCAAAGTGCCGAACATACCCAGAAAATGTGCTGAAGTCTCCTGGAGTCCAGGGGTAGCAACAGGCGCCTCAGATGCCTGCCCCCCAACTGGAGCTACTGGTGGCTCCTCAGTCACTGCTCGGGTAGGTGCTTGTCACGACCCAAACTAGGTCGTGATGGCGCCCAGCACACTACTAGGCAAGCCCTACCATTTATAACAATTACCCCAATTATTTAAACAAATAAGATAAAGCTATTTAAGTCAAAGTCTGAAATAATGATAAAAATACGAAAAATCTGGCAAAATACCGAAACAGCCCAACTAGGACCCGGTGTCACGAC
>MU786453.1:55473-87330 GCA_026770625.1 Nicotiana glauca
AAGGTTTCATACCTGCTGCAATTCCAAGCATCCAAACTCCCGATTCATCATCCGAAACCATCCCGAGGCCCCCGGGACCCCAACCAAAAACACCAACCCACTCCAAAACATCATACGAACTTGTTTCAATCATAAAAACACGTCCTTTAACACAAAAATCATCAAAATCACGACGGATTCAAGCCTAAATTCAACTAAAACTTCCGAATCTCACATCCGATCAAAAACCCGACCAAACGACGTCCGAATGACCTAAAAATTTGCAGACATATCCAAAATCACCTAACAAAGCTACTGCAACTCTCGGAATTCCATTCCGACTCCCAGATCAAAATCTCAGCTATCAACCGGATTTCGCCCAAAATTCCAACTTCACCAATTCAAGCCTATTTCTACACCATACCTCCAAATTCAATTCCGGTTGCTCTCCTAAGTCACAAATCATCCCCCGAAGCTAACCGAACCACCGAAAATCACATCCGAGCCCTCTAACCACATAGTCAACTTCCGACTGACTTTTCTAAAACAAGCATTCTTCTAAGAGGCTAATTGTCTCATTTTCATCCAAAAACCAACCCAACTCTATCCGATCAACTCTAATACCGATATTGAAATATGAAGCAACTCAATAAGAGAGAAACAGGGCGGTAACTCACGTGACGACGGGCCGGGTCATCACAGTGCTCTGGCTAAAGCACATGCCCATCCTCGGCCTCTATATCTTGTGGCTCTAGCAGGGGGAACGAGTGTCTGATCATCTGATCCAGTAGTGCGTGTCCTTACCATCTGTGAGAGAATAAAATGACAAAGGCTCAGATTTCGAAATCAACCAATATGCATGATAAGGAATAAAAAAAGTGGAATTTCCTAATAGTTCTGTAGCCTCTCGAGTATAAGTACAGACGTCTCCATACCAATCCACATGACTCTACTAAACTAACTTATGACTCATAGAACCTATGAACCTAGAGCTCTAATACCAATTTGTCACAACCCAAAAATCCCACCATAGGAAATTGTGATGGCCCTTAGTCTCTAAGACTAGGTAAGCTAATAGACATTGAGAATTTAGCAGAAATGACAACTAAGATATTAAATTAAACTAATAAATATCATAATAAACCAACATGGAACAACAATCTAGTAATCCCCAAAACTGGTTGAACTGAGCCATAAGCTCTATTGAAATATATTAGGAATCTCTATTACAATATTGTTCGGAAACAAGGAAAAAATAGTAGTATAATAATACTAGAAGGTGACTATGAGGCTTGCGAGCATCAAGTAGTATATCTTAAAGTCTCTGAAGTGTCTGAATCAACTTACCGGTGCACATGACGAGCATAAGAACCTCAATCTGCACAAAATCATACATAAGTGTAGCATGAGTACACCACAACGGTACCCATCAAGTATCAAGTCTTACCTCAGTAGAGTAGTGACGAGGTTAAGTCAAGACACCTACTAGACATAGAAACCTTTACAGAGTATTAATATAATCAAACAATGGGGAATTAACGTCAATAAATGACAATAAAGCAATTTATCAAGACAAAGCTAACAATGAAAATAAAAGCAACAAATGACAACAAAGAGTACACATATGATACAGACAACAACAACAACAATCAGTGAAATCCCACTAGTGGGGTCTGGGGAGGATAATGAGTACGCATACCTTACCCCTACCCCGAAGGGACAGAGAGGCTATTTCTGTAAGACCCTCAGCTCAAGAGAACAAAAGACAAATGTAGATAATATTAGTATCACCACAGAAATCATAAGAAAGTCATAAGAAAAATAGGAACAACATGAAATACGATGCAAAGCAAAACCGATAGCTAGTAAATAGGTCATGCACTGAAAAATAGTAAGACACAACATTGCCACTAGATATCTTAGACAAAACCCTACCAGACTAGTCTCACAGAGGTATTACTAATGCAAGACTCAACTACCTCCTAACCTACAACCTTAATGCTTGACCTCCACAACTTCCTATCAAGTGTCATGTCCTCGAAAATCTGAAGCCTCGCCATATCATGTATGATCATCTCTCCCCAATACTTCTTAGACGGCCCTCTACCTCTTCTCCTTCCCTCCACAACTAGCCGCTCACACCTCCTTACTAGAGCATCTGGGCTTCTCCTCTAAACATGCCTGAATCATCTGAGTCTCGCTTATTGCATCTTGTCATCAATGGGAGCTACGTCCACCATCTCCCGAATGTTATCATTCCTAATCTTATCCATCCTAGTGTGCCCGCACATCCACCTCAACATCCTCATTTCTTCCACTTTCATCTTCTGGATATGTGAGTTCTTAACAGTCCAACGCTCAACCCAATACATCATTGCTGGTCTAACCACCACTTTATAGAACTTAACTTTGAGAATCGGTGTGATATTCTAAACGTCAATACCACACAAGAGGGGGGATGATTTGTGTGGTACCCAATTTTTGATCTAGAAGAACCTGGTTCTTCTAGGTGTTCTAACTACTACTGTGTGGAATTAAAAGTACAAAAAATAAAGAACACGGAGATTTTTATGTGGAAAACACCTGGCTCAAAAGGTGAAAAAACCACGACCTACTACTCAGTAGGATTTTCCCAAACATCCACTAAAATCACTGAGTCAAAACAATAATTATAAAACTCTTGTAAACCTATGGATTAACTCTAATCCCAGTGTGGCACACAACCTCAACTGTTGCGGTACTTTCAAGTTAACTCTAACTTGAATACTCAAAGTACCTAATGCAATTGCTTCTATGAAAGCTGGAAAGGTACAACTTTAAACCACCTACTACAATTGAACTAGAATAAGAATAAACATAATGGAATTGGTTCTTCTATATCGTTTAAGTAGCTTTAGGAGTGCACACTTAAATCTCACATAAGTTGCTTGTAAAATTGCCTTGCTCTTTTGCTCTCAATTTAGTTTAACTTCTGCTTATGTGCAATACTTGTAAAAGAGAACAATCACAGTTATTTAATGAGTTAGTAATTAGAGTTTGATTGAGACTCAATTGCTGATCTTCCATCGAAGTTGAGTTCTTGAACAATACAAACTCCAACCCTATCCTTTATCTGGATTGTGTCCTCTTCCTATAAGGAGACTTCCTCCCCTCATCCAATATACAACCTTTTCGATCAGTTTAAAAGATATTGCTGCTTGATCCTTGAGACTTATCTTCTTCACGTGCATCTCACATGTATAGGTTGATAAACAATGTGTCTCATATGATGGACCTGGTCCATGACTAAGTTCATTTGTCATTCTTCAAAACTTCACCCGAACTTGGGCCAACAAATTCCTCCTTTTTGATGATGACAAACGCTGTGCTTTTACTGCTCAAAGAACCTGTAGGAACTCAGCTTAACCGTCAACACTTTAACTTAGAATTTTAACTTATCATCAAGGACCAGGTTTAATTAGGTTATAAATATCACATTATTCAGAATAACGAGTAAAGCACAATATCTCTTCCCCCTTTTGGCATCATCGAAAAGTTGCATACACATTGTGAATCCCAAATTTATATAATTACTCATGGCCACTGGGGCAACTACAAGTGAAAGCATGGTTTAATTAATCAACAACCAATAAACAAAATTAATTATTAAGATCAGAATCATAGAACAAGAGAAAAGCAATTTTCATTGATAAGGATATGTTTCCACCAACAAACCACAAAAAGAAAGAAAAACTTCCAAACATGAGCAACAAAAACAAAAAAAGTCCTGAATCTGGGTCACTAGGGGGTTCTAGATGGGTGCAGAAGACAAGAACTGAACATCCTAAGGCTTGGAGGAACTATAGGGCTGGGTTTGGAGAAGGTTGAGCATATTCTGAAGCATTCCATCACTCTTCTCCTTTTCCTTTGCTAGCTCAGCTCTAAGGCCATCTGTCCTAGTTTCTAATTCAGCAACACGAGCCTGCAGCCTAGCAATTTTAGCATCCTTAGTTCCACATTATTGAACCAAAGCCCTAACCTTGTGTCGACGCCCCCTTTTTCTAAAGCAAAATCGATTTTATGACATTTGGGAGGACAACTCTATTCCCGTTTGGGAATTGGGTTTTTGGATTTGAAAAGTCGCCACCTAATGATTAAGTGCATTAGGACACTAAGGGTTTTTGAGTTGGAAAACCAGAGTTCGGGTAAGGTCTAGAAATTATCTCGAGGGGAAGGTGTTAGGCACCCCTCAAGATCCACTAGTGTGGTTCCCAGCCATGCTATGTTGTGAATTTAATGCAAATAGATACACAAATGATTTTACACATAAGGGTTGCAAATGTATATGTGACAAGTATGTGGGGGGTCAACGTCTAGATGATCTACAATATGTTTAAAGAAAGGTCTAAATGCAAAAAATTAACCGAAACATTTAATAAACAAAGAGGAAGGATTTGGAAGAAAGGAACATTGCAGTAAAATTTAAGGAAGAGTTTTGAGCAGTTGGAAAGACAGGATTTTATTGATATTAAGGAAAGTTGTGTAAGGAAAGAGGTCCTAGGTTTATAAATCACATGGATCATCCACACAACACCGGTAACCAATTATACACGTAGTATTATCGTGTAATCATCATCTCCATGTCTACCATCCCCACCCCGTTAAGGTATTAAGCGCAAAATAGTCTCATTTGCTTATTGCATGCTATTATCCGTCCCACCTATCAGTCCTGGAGGCTTTTAGGACTACTAATCCTAAAGGGAGGAAGCTTGACTTTTCAGAGGTTTAAAAGGTTAATATACTAAGGCGTCAAGCAAAACACATGAAAGCAGTTATGGGAGCATAAATAATTAAGGCTCAGATAAACGTCCTTTAATCACAGAAAATCATGTAGTTTAGCATGTCTTACATGTACTGATTAGGTCAAATTTATGCTTAACGTTAGGCAGGCTGGTTCATTACATACTTTCAGGTAAGAAGTTCACATTAGGCTTGCCTGGCTGCAACTCATCGAAGACCAGTGCAATTAATTAACTACATACTTGTTTGCCTACGTGATGACCTATGGACATGGCATCTACTAGTTTAAGGAACAATGAATACGTACTGATTTAAGAAAATGTTGTCAGTTATTGAAGAAAGGCGAGTTTTAGCAAATGACCATAAGTTCTGTAACTGGTAATTCATTATTACTATAGGTTTTAGACTTATAAATGAATGAGGCGATTCAGATTTGATTAACTCCTATAGGCATGCTTTCTATGCGTTTATCGGCTTTAGAACACATTTGTAGACAATAAAAATGCAGAAACCCTATAGGCATGACATCTAAATGCTGGATGAACATGACATCTGATTGCTTTTTGGTTAGTAAGACCTATAAACATGTTTGCCTAGTGAGAAGTGGATATGCAGGATTCAGAAAGACCTATAGGAATATTCTCTATATGCATATGCAAAATCCAGTTTTAAAAATAAATGTAGACATGGCATCTATATGTGAGAATGCAAGATTCCTATAGACATGATATCTTCATACGAGGATGATGAAATTAGAAACACCTATAGGCATGTTATCTACGCGCTAAAATTCCTATAGACATGATATCTACCCCTTTTGCATACATGGTTACCCTTCCCTTTTCACTAATCACCCCAGAGGTTATTACAAAACTTTTTTACAGACCAAGATGAATTGAAAAGAGGAAATAAAATTACAATCAGAACTCCTAAACTGCATCCAAGAAGCCTAATTCAAACCCAAGGTCTAACAATATGATATGAGCCAACTGCCAAGATCAGGTTCCAAAGCCTTTCACTTATCCGGGATGTGTCAAAGTTCCAAAGAGTTTCAGGAACTCCAGGCAATGCTCACACCCAGATATCATTGCAGAACTTGGATTAAAGTGCAGTGTGGAAGGGCCAGCCCTCCAATGTCCAAGTTGATAGGGAACTCAAGGTCCCAAAGCAAGGCTCATTGGAAGGGGCAGAACTTAGAGTCTAGGAACAAGTGTAAGTGCAATAGAGGGGTTTAAGGGATGTCAAGGCAGGTTGGTGATCATGCCCAGCAACATAGAATGCTGGCACACCCCTGACCCGCCCACTAGACAGACATTTGAGAGTCCAGGACCTATTGAAGGTCAAGACATGGCCTGGGCAGTAATTGGTATACTGTCAGGCCAAGGATTCAACTCAACACATAAAGGGGGTTAGGGGGTCGGGACTCATATGAAAGCAGAAACAAAGAAAGCAAAACTCAGCATAAGCCACGAAGCATGAACAACAAACACACAAAAAATGAAACTATAGAATAACATATAGGGATGAGGCAAAAATTTTAAATGAAAGGCATACCAGTTTTTAGCAAGGAGCAAGCAGGGAGAAGCAGTAGACTTAGGGAAGCCAAGTTGCAATCAAGAAGCACGAATGTAAGTTTAGAAGAGAGTTGTGGAGATTAAAAAATCGTATGTGTGTTTAAAAACTGTGTCATGTATTTATAATGCAGGAAAGAAGCAGAAATAGGCAATAAATCAATCACACAAGGCTCCCCTTTAATTACGGATTCTGGTTTCAAACGGGCAAAATAAATAAGGAAAGAATTTGATCAAAAAATTTCCAAAGTAGTACAAAAAAGGGTAAATGCATAGGAGTTTATTTAAGGAAAAGTCTAGTGGTACACAGTTTATGAAAAATAAGGAAAGATAATCAATCAAACAGTCAGTAAAATAAAATTACAGGCTTTGTTCGAATGAACCAGGTCCGGAAAAAAAGGGGAAAGGGTTTTACTTAAGGAAAATCAAATAACAGTCAATCAAACATTACTAAAAGAATTCGAAATCAGTCAATAATTTGCAAGACCCTTTTTAAAAGAAGAATTTGTCATATATAAAGCACACAAATATCAAACAAGAAGAAGTTGTCATGCTGATTAGAAAAGACTATCATAGAAAAGTTCAGGGTTATAAACAAAGAGTTTTCAGTCCAATTATAAACTCAGAATGAGTATGAGAGTTCAGGGTTTCAAAGTAGAACCCCAGTCCAAACACAAAAGCGAACTTACCAAAGAAACCCCCAAATTCTAGGGTTTTCCACTCGTCAGATACAGAGATGGGAAAGCAAACCATTGAAACAAATTCAGACATGATAGCAGGTTTGAAACAAACATAGTGAAAAATTGACATAAAGAACATGTTTTAAGAGAAGCTTGAAACTTAAACAAGTTCAGAAGGTAAAGAGGCAGTATAAAATTAAAGAAACAGTAGATGAAACATGTTTAGAATTCAAAAAAAGGTCCAGTAAAGGCAAATAAAGAACTAAGAGCTTAGTAGAAAATACAGTAAAGGAACACAAGGGTAACATGTATAATAGAAAAAAAAGAAACAGAAGAACAACACACGCGCAGTAAAAGAAAATATATGAGCATAGTGTAGACAAACACACATAAAGGAAAGAACAACAAGAATCAAAAAGATATTTATTTTTTGAAAACCTTTCAGAAACTCTAAATCGAAAATAAACGATTTTTGAAAAGAAAATTTGGGAAAAACAATTTAAAGGTCCAGTAGAACACAAACATACCATAGGATCTAAGAAAATAAACAGAGAAAAACATCGAACAACTTAGGGTTTCAAATAAACCCTAGAAAAATGAGAAAGGCTTGGAAAAGTTAGATCGTGGGTCGAAGAGGTCAGGAATCAGGCTTCTCGTGCTTGAATATGCCGTAGCATGGCCGGAGAGGCCATAGAACCATAGATCTAAGAAAGTCTGGAGGAGAACCATCGAGGCCAGACCTCGAAGCTTCGAACAACCATGGTCTAATGGTGGAAGGGGCTGAGTACAGGCCACCCATGGCTTGAGAAGCCATGGATTCCGATGGAAGTACGGTGGTAAAAAGGGTCGGAGACGATTAGGGTTCTGAAGAACCTTCGAGATAACTTGGGAGAGGAGAGTATTCAAGGCCGGCGGACTAGACGAAATGAGGGTAATTAGGATGTAGTTGGTGAATAAAAATGGAAAGAGGTAATCCTGGCCGTTGATCAAAATGATTAACGGCCTGGATTGAAAGATAATCCGGGCGGGTTAGTAAATGGGTTAAAGGGTTGGGTAAAAATAGAATTGGGCCGGTCCAAATGGTGTTGGGATTGGGTCAATTCGAAGGCTAAAATTGAAATGTAAATAGGCTGAAATTGCAAAGAGATGAGGCTAAATGTTAAATAGCCAGTTTTTCCCTTTTATTTTATAAAAATAGTTAAAAATAACTTTATATCAAATTAAAAGAACTGAATCAATTAATAATATACAAATGTTAGTCTAAAAATACTGAGCATAATTTTATAATTGGTAAAACACTATTAATCGAAAAATGGGTTATAATTGTAATTATAGTAATTTAGCTTTAAAAATACCAAGTAAATCTCATAAAAATATGCAAAAATCACCTTAATTATATCTTGGTATAATTATAAGAATAAAAGGAAATTATTCACCAAAAATGATAGTCTGGAAATAATTATTGAATTTTGTAGTATTAAAATAAATAACAAATTGATTTTAAAATCTTTAAAAATAAGGAAAAAATACCAAAACTCTTGGGAATGCTTATACATGCATGTAAATTCTATTTTGAGAATATTTTGAGTATATAAAATACATAGGAAAAAATTGGGTATCAACAGTTGCCCCTCTTTACTTGGGAAGGATGAAAGAGTTGTCGGATAAAGATATGATGACCAATTTTGACCGAGAGAAATGACTCATAAAGGTTTTGACTGAGCTCTGGTTTTTGAGCTGCCTACATATCCATGGTTTTACAGGAATCAGGTCATATATAGTTCAGGATGCATCGATGGAATATGCCGATGGCGGCTTTCGAAGAGACGGACGCAATATTTAGGTTGGGAAGGGTGGTCAGGGATTGATGGGTTGCGAGAACCGGAGCGAGATCGCTCTTGCTGCAATGGCCATTGCCAGCTGATGTACCTGCAATTGAGTAATACAAGCATATCGTGTAGAATTTAAACGTGATGCAAGTTCCCATTGGACCATGAATGTTGTCTTTGGACAGTTAAGATAACGTCCTCAGACCATGATATCCTGGGCCATGAAGCGCATAATAAAGGATTCGCAGGCTGTGAAATGATGCTCTCAGACTATGATAATGGTGCCTCCGAACCATGATGTCTTTGAATAATGCTGTGCAAAATATAAAGCGGGGTCCTCAGGCCATGGCATGGTGTTCTCGGGCTATGAAAAATGGTGCCTCCAAATAATGGCGCCTTTGGACAATTTGGCAATATTTCAGCCTATGAAATGCAGGATTTGGCGATATTTCAGCCGTTAAGTGAATAAATATAAATGGCGATATTTCAGCCGGCAGAAATCTAAATAAAGATGGCAATGTTTCAGCCGACGTAGAAAGATGTAAAATGGCAATATTTCAGCCGACAGAAAGCATAAGTATAGGTGATGATGGGGATTTAAACAAAACTGGCGATCTTTCAGGCGATTCCGAGAATTAAATAAAGTTGGCGATATTTCAGCCGACAAAGAAGGATAAGTATAAATGGCGATATTTCAGCCGATGCAAAATTTAACTAAGGCTTGGCGATATTTCAGCCGATGCAGAATTTAAATAAAGTGGCGATATTTCAGCTGATTGCGAGATGTAAGTAAAAGGTGGCGGCATTTCAGTCATGCAAGGGCGATAAAGCGGCGATATTTCAGCCATGCAGGATTTAAATAAGGTTGGCGATCTTTCAGCCATGCAGATGGAGGTAGAGCTTAACCTCGAAAGGCAGAATGGTAGCCTTATGCAATGCAAGGAAATGCAGGATGGAGGTAGAACTTAACCTCGGAAGGCAGAATGGTAGCCTTATGCAATACAAGGAAAATGCAAGATGGAGACAATGCTTAGTCTCGGAAGGCAGAAAGGTAGCCTTGTGCAATGCAAGAAAATGCAGGATGGAGATAGTGCTTAATCTCGGAAGGCAGAAAGTTAGCCTTATGCAATGCAAGAAAATGCAGGATGGAGACAGTGCTTAGTCTCGGAAGGCAGAAAGGTAGCCTTATTCAATGCAAGGAAATACAGGATGGAGACACTACTTAGTCTCGGAAGGCAGAAAGGTAGCCTTATGCAATGCAAGGAAATGCAGGATGGAGACAGTGCTTAGTCTCGGAAGGCAGAAAGGTAGCCTTATGCAATGCACGAAATAAAGGCGAAGAGTAGCGAAATCTCTTAGCTGAGAGGTGATAGTTGACAGTTAGTCGTCCTTGTGGTTGCTGGGAATGTTTTATGCGAATAGCGCCCGAAAATGAGTGATGATCTTGAGAAGTGTATTCCTAAAAAGTGTGAGTTTGTAATCGTATCCGATGATTCTATGTCTTGGGGTACCTACATTCAAAGAAAGATTGTGAGTTTCGTCAAGGGGGAAGGCTAGCTCATCTTCTCGCGGATTGCGCTCGTCCTACTCGGCTCTTGCTTTCATTGGGGTAGCGTTGCTGACAAAGCTATTCTGATAGTATTCATGCATAGTTTGGTAGTATAATTTTAAAAAAATATGATGTAAATATATAGTAAAAGCGATTTTAGATGAACCAACGACTACGACACGGCTCAAGACATTGCAACCTCTTTTGCTCCAAAATTTTGAGGGACCTCCTCAAAATTCTACCCCAGTTTACTAGGCTGGTGCCCCTGGCAGCTGCGCGCGGTGAATGGCGAAAGTCAACTTTGGAATTTTGAGGGTCCTCCTCAAAATTTTTCCCCAGTTTCCAATATCAGGAAAAATGGAAATTTTATTGAATTTTGACCGAACCCATAAGGCTGCCTACGTATCCCCTCTTAAACGGGAATCAGGTCAGGCGTAGTTCAAATTACATCATAAAGAAATCATAATGGTTACACATAGTATCGCTTCACTGCATCTGAATTGATCGGCTTTGGCCAAACTTCTCCGTCCATCCATATCTGATGATATCCAGCAAAACAATCGACAAAATGACTGTAGCTCGTGCTTGGTGTAGTTCTCAATCAGGATGTGTATGTTTGGCAGTGGGAAATCATCTTTCGGACTGGCCTGGTTGAGGTCCCGGTAGTCGACACAGATTTTGACCTTCCCGTCCTTCTTTGGTACTGGCACAATGTTGGCTAACCATTTCGGGTATTCCACTACCCTGAGGACCTTGGCTTTGACTTGCTTTGTGACTTCTTCCTTGATTTTCAAACTCATATCTGGCTTGAACTTTCTGAGCTTCTGCTTTACCGGCGGGCATGTTGGATCTGTTGGCAGTTTGTGAGCTACAATGGATGTACTGAGACCGGTCATATCATTATTTAACCAGGAAAATATGTCATATTCTTTTAAGAACTCAGTGTACTCTTCCTTTTCTGATGGTGACATGTGAACACTAATGCGCGTCTCCTTAACATTTTCTGTTTCCCCCAAGTTGATGACCTCAGTTTCGTCCAGATTAGACTTAGGTATGTTCTCAAAATCCTCAATCTTTTTAACGACCTCTTCTGGTATCTTATCCTCTTTTGAGTCTATATCCGTTTGTTGCGTTATCTCGTCGCATGTCACATTCGTCGGTTCATCAAGACAAATAATAGTAATGCTGTGTAAAGTAAAGTAAATGGCAGAGAAAAGAAATAATAAGAGCGAGATTTATATAAGAAATTGAAATGCTTTGATAAAATGCCAAAAATTATTTTGAACATCGGAGCTCTTTTCAAAAATTTAAAGATAATACCGAAGGGAAATCAACTAGTGAAAAAGTAAAAGATAATGCATAATGCTTTGTTCATCCTTGCTACCCCGAAGCTTTCCAGGCCTTGGTGGTTCTGATGGACCAGTTGTTGAGGCGCTTTCCTCACCTTATCGCCTGTATGGAAGGGCCTTCCTCCCCTTCCTCCTCGAGAATGACGTGACGATCCATATTGTCATCTTCCAAATACAGGTTCTTCATTGCTGCTAATGCTTCATCTTCCTCTGACCCATATATAATGTTGGCCGGCTGGAAGGTCTGTTCCAGGCGGGGTATCGGGTGCTCCAGCGGATAGTAAGGGACGTGCTATGGTGGTGACCAGTTCCTGAATTCTTTCCAAGTATATCCATACCCTAACCCGAAAGTGGTGCCATGCTTCTTCAGTTTGATAGGCTTGGTGATTCCCTGAAGGTTCTTGCCGAGCCTTTGCCAGGTTCATACCCGCTCTAATTCAGGATACTTTCTATCTTGTTATCCCACCATTTATCTTTGTCCACGACGTTGACTCGCTCAATGTGATGGTAAGTTTCTCCTCCTAGCTTCCTTCTTCCTTCAATCACTGGGATGGTTTGATGACTGTATATGGGGTTACTCCCGTCACCATGAATGATCACCTCTTGGTGATTCCACTCGAACTTCACTGCCTGGTGTAGGGTTGAGGCTACGGCTCTAGCGGTGTGGATCCAGGGTCGTCCCAGTAGCAAGTTATAGGATGTTGGGATGTCTATCACTTGAAAATCAACATCGAACCAAGTTGGTCCCATTTGTAAACATAGACTAATCTCCCCAATAGTGGACCTTTGGGAGCCATCAAAGGCTTTGACGTTGATAGCCCCATCCTTGATTTCATGTAGACTCTTCCCTAATGTTCTGAGGGTCACAAGTGGACAAATGTTGAGGCTGGACCCCCCATCGATCAAAATCCTGGTGATGAAATAGTCATCGCATTGTACAGTGATGTGCAAAATGCCTTTGCTTCCATCAACGCCCTGGACTCGGCTAGTCAATTTCTTGAGCTCGGCTGCCAGGTTCTTGATGAGAGAGTCTTTGTCATCAAACTCTGGTGTGTTTGTAATGGGTTGAGTGTATTGTGGCATGGTTTTCACATATATGGGAGTATGGTGGGGATGATCATTTGATGGTTCAGGGATGAGGAGTGGAGTGTTGTTGAGATGTGTGTTGCAATGAGTAGCGAGTTGTTTTTGTGGATTTGGGATGTTCTGTGGAGGTATGGGGTGTTGAGAATTGGGAAGGTTGATGTCTGGGGTCGTGAGGAAGAACGACATACTTGCCAAGTTCCGAACTTGGTCCAATTCTTCTTGAAATTTCAGTAACTTTTGTTTGAGCTGAGCGGCACTTTCTCTGGATGCCTGAACACCCTGAGGAACCTCTACCCTTTCAGCTGAGTCGTCCTTTCTGATGTTGTTCACGTTCTCCATCTTTTTTTTGTTCTTGCTTTTCATAGGACTTGTAGGAGGAGGAGGAGGTGGAGGGCCCTTAGATCTTGTGGAGTAGGATGACGATGCCAGAATGCACGAACTAATCTTTTGGGGAGGGGAATAAAAATAAAGTAAAAACAACAAAAAGGTAATAAGTTAGTGCGGATTCTGTGAAAAAATATTGCAATATTAAACACATAGTACAAGAATATAAATCGTATCCTAAATTGGGTGCCTCGTTGTGCCCGAGGTAGGCCTAGCGACAAGTTGATTTGGAGAACTTATAATGCTAAATGCCTCATTTTATTGATAAAAATAAGACGAATCCCAAAACGACACTAAAATTGCATAAAGTAAAATATTACTAACGGCCATTGGCCTTATTATATTTCAAAGCGAAAAAGAAAAGAGACTCCTAACTATTTGGCCCCAGAAGGACCTTCCCCAGACTCGGCATCTTTGGATCCATCGAACAGCGTCACCAGCTCATGCAATCCTAGCAGCAGATAAGCCCTAGACAAATGTCCTGAGCGTTCTAGCATTCCCCAAATATTTGCGGATGAGGGTCTGATCACTAGAGTGAAGGTCCTCCCACCATCTTAGCAACCTTGGGTGGATATTGGTTACAATGCCGAATCTGGGGATTTCATGCTTTATTTCCTGCAAAACAAAGTGTTAGTCCCTCACCCCCGCCGGACTCGACTATTTAAATCAATAATTGGCATAAACAACATTTAGTTCTCCAAATAAATGCACAGATTATGGTGTTGTCCGTTTGGGTTCCACGGGAACCCAGTGGACTTCGGATAAGGCTATCTTAAAGAGTCATTATGTGGACAACATAACTGACTCGACTAGGTTTGACAGTGATGCATGAACAGTTAAACATAATAAGGTTTCTATGGGGTGCTAGACCGGTACTCTTGAGCGGACAACTCAAGAGGGAAAGGCACGGAACTGTCGACTGCACCGCTGATCGACTAGTTTTACCGCAAATACGCCTTTGCCAGAATTTAGCGGGTAATAATATTGGAAGAGCGCAACCACTCATCAAGCGTTGATATGGTATTTGTTTGGCACGAGTGGAATATGTGTCGAAGATGCAATTACAAGAATGAAACAAATTGCCACGTATTTTCACGTTCATAATGATTACAATAATTGCTCAAAATTACAATGTTATTGAAGGAAAACAGTAAATGAAAGCGTTAAAGAAAAAGAAACAAAAAGACAAGTCAGATTCGAATAAAGGTATTAAATAAAGCAATAAAGAAAACAGTAAATGGACATATAACATGCAGTGGTAAAAGCCTAAAGAATCCCCAGCAGAGTCGCCATGTTGTCGACGCCCCCTTTTTTCTAAAGCAAAATCGGGTTTACGACATTTGGGAGGACAACTCTATTCCCGTTTGGGAATTGGGTTTTTGGATTTGAAGAGTCGCCACCTAATGATTAAGTGCATTAGGACACTAAGGGTTTTTGAGTTAGAAAACCAGATTTTGGGTAAGGGCTAGAAATTATCTCGAGAGGAAGGTGTTAGGCACCCCTCAAGATCCACTAGTGTGGTTCCCGACCATGCTATGTTGTGACTTTAATGCAAATAGATACACAAATGATTTTGCGCATAAGGGTTGCAAATGGATATATGACAAGTATGTGGGGGTCAAGGTCTAGATGATCTACAATTTGTTTAAAGAAAGGTCTAAATGCAAAAAGTTAACCGAAATATTTAATAAACAAAGAAGAAGGATTTGGAAGAAAGGAACAATGCAGCAAAATTTAAGGAAGGGTTTTGAGCAGCTGGAAAGACAGGATTTTATTGATATTAAGCAAAGTTGTGTAAGGAAAGGGGTCCTAGGTTTATAAATCACATGGATCATCCATACAACACTGGTAACCAATCGTACACGTAGTGTTGTCGTGTGATCATCATCTCCATGTCTACCCTCCCCACCCCGTTAAGGTATTAAGCGCGAAATAGTCTCATTTGCTTATTGCATGCTATTACCCGTCCCACCTATTAGTCCTGGAGGCTTTTAGGACTACTACTCTTAAAGGGAGGAAGCTTGGCTTTTCAGAGGTTTAAAAGGTTAAAATACTAAGGCGTCAAGCAAAACAAATGAAAGAAGTTATGGGAGCATAAATAATTAAGGCTCAGATAAACCTCCTTTAATCACAGAAAATCATGTAGTTTAGCATGTCTTACATGTACTGATTAGGTCGAAATTTATGCTTAACATTAGGCAGGCTGGTTCATTACATACTTTCAGGCAAGAAGTTCGCATTAGGCTCGCCTGGCTGCAACTCATCGAAGACCAGTGAAATTCATTAACTACATACTTTTTTGCCTACGTGATGACCTATGGACATGGCATCTACTGGTTTAAGGAACAACGAATACATACTGATTTAAGAAAACGTTGTCAGTTATTGAAGAAAGGCGAGTTTTAGCAAATCACCATAATTAATGTAACTGGTAATTCATTATTACTACAGGTTTTAGACTTATAAATAAATGAGGCGATTCGGATTTGATTAACTCCTATAGGCATGCTTTCTATGCGTTTGTCAGCTTTAGAACACATTTGTAGACATAATAAAAATGCACAAACCCTACAGGCATGACATCTAAATGCTGGGTGAACATGACATCTGATTGATTTTTGGTTAGTAAGACCTATAAACATGTTTGCCTAGTGAGAAGTGGATATGCAGGATTCAGAAAGACCTACAGGCATATTCTCTATATGCATATGCAGAATCCAGTTTTAAAAATAATGGTAGACATGGCATCTATATGTGAGAATGTAAGATTCCAATAGACATGATATCTACATACGAGGATGATGAAATTAGAAACCCTTATAGGCATGTTATCTACGCGCGAAAATTCCTATAGACATGATATCTACCATTTTTGCATACATGGTTACCCTTCCCTTTTCAATAATCACCCCATAGGTTATTACAAAACTTTATTACATACCAAGATGAATTGAAAACTGGAAATAAAATTACAATCAGAACTCCTAAGCTGCATCCAATGAGCCTAATTCAAACCCAAGGTCTAACAATATGATATGAGACAACTGCCACGATCAGGTTCCAAAGCCTTTCTCTTATTCGGATGTGTCGAAGTTCCAAAGAGTTTCAGGAACTCCAGGCAATGCTCACACCCAGATATCATTGCAGAACTTAGATAAAAGTGCAGTGTGGAAGGGCCAGCCCTCCAATGTCCAAGTTCAGAGGGAACTCAAGGTCCCAAGGCAAGGCTCATTGGAGAGGGGCAAAACTTAGAGTCTAGGAACAAGTGTAAGTGCAATAGAGGGGTTTAAGGGATGTCAAGGCAGGTTGGTGGTCATGCCCAGCAACATAGAATGATGGCACACCCCTGACCTGCCCATTAGACAGACATTGGAGAGTCCAGGACCTATTGAAGGTCAAGCCATGGCCTGGGCAGTAATTGGGATACTGTTAGGCCAAGGTTTCAACTCAACACATAAAGGGGGTTAGGGGGAAGGGACTCATATGAAAGCAAAAACAAAGAAAGCAAAACTCAGCATAAGCCACGAAGCATGAACAACAAACCACACAAAAAATGAAACTATAGAATAAACATATAGGGATGAGGCAAAAAAATTAAATGAAAGGCATACCAATTTTCAGAAAGGAGCAAGTAGGGAGAAGCAGTAGACTTAGGGAAGCCAAGTTGCAATCAAGAAGCACAAATTTAAGTTTAGAAGAGAGTTGTGGCGATTAGAAAATCGTGTGTGTGTTTAAAAATTATGTCATGTATTTATAATGCAGGAAAGAAGTAGAAATAGCCAAGGAATCAATCACACAAGGCTCCCCTTTAATTAGGGATTCTGATTTCAAACGGGCAAAATAAATAAGGAAATAATTTGATCAAATATTTTCCAAAGTAGTACAAAAAAGGGTAAATGCATAGGAGTTTATTTAAGGAAAAGCCCAACGGTACACGGTTTATGAAAAATAAGAAAAGAGAATCAATCAAACAGTCAGTAAAAATAAAATTGCAGGCTTTGTTCTAATGAACCAGGTCCGGAAAAGAGGGGAAAGGGTTTTACTTAAGGAAAATCAAATAACATTCAATCAAACATTACTAAAACAATTCGAAATCAATCAATAATTTGCAAGACCCTTTCTGAAAGAAGAATTTCTCATATATAAAGCACACAAATATCAAACAAGAAGAAATTGTCATGCTGATTAGAAAAGACTATCATAGAAAAGTTCAGGGTTATAAACAAAGAGTTTCCAGTCTAATTATAAACTCAGAATGAGTCTGATAGTTCAGGATTTCAAAGTAGAACCCCATTCCAAACACAAAAGCGAACTTACCAAAGAAACCCCCAAATTCTAGGGGTTTCCACTCGAATCAGATACAGAGATGGGAAAGCAAACCATTGAAATAGATTTAGACATGATAGCAGGTTTGAAACAAACATAGTGAAAAGCTGACATAAAAAACATGTTTTAAGAGAAGCTTGAAACTTAAACAAGTTCAGAAGGTAAAGAGACGGTATAAAATTGAAGAAACAATATATGAAACATGTTTAGAATTCAAACAAAGGTCCAGTAAAGGCAAATAAAGGACTAAGAGCTTAGTGGAAAATACAGTAAAGGAACACATGGGTAACATGTATAGTAGAAAAAAAAAGAAAAAGAAGAAACAGAAGAACAACACACGCGCAATAAAAGAAAATATACGAGCACAGTATAGAAAAACACACATAAAGGAAAGAACAACAAGAATCAAAAATATATTTATTTTTTGAAAACCTTTCATAAACCCTAAATCGGAAATAAACGATTTTTGAAAAGAAAATTTGGGAAAAATAGTTTAGAGGTCCAGTAGAACACAAACATACCATAGATCTAGGAAAATAAATAAAGAAAAACCTCGAACAGCTTAGGGTTTTAGAGAAACCTTAGAAAAATGAGAAAGGCTTGGAAAAGTTAGATCCTAGGTCGAAGAGGTCAGGAATCAGGCTTCTCATGCTTGAATATGCCGTAGCATGGCCGGAAAGGCCATAGAACCGTAGATCTAAGAAAGTCTGGAGGAGAACCATCGATGCCAGACCTCGAAGCTTCAAACAACTATGGTCTAATGGTGGAAGGGGGTGAGTACATGCCACTCATGGCCTGAGAAGCCATGGATTCCGGTGGAAGTACGGTGGCAAAAAGGGTCGGAGACGGTTAGGGTTCTAAAGAACCTTTGAGAGAATTTGGGAGTGGAGAGTATTCAAGGGCAGCAAACTAGACAAAAATGAGGGGAATTAGGGTGTAGTTGGTGAATAAAAATGGAAAGGGGTAATCGTGGCCGTTGATCAAAATGATCAACGACCTGGATTGAAAGATAATCCGAACGGGTTAGTAAATGGGTTAAGGGGTTGGGGAAAAATAGAATTGGGCCGGTCCAAATGGGGTTGGGATTGGGTCAATTCGAAGGCTAAAATTGAAATGTAAATAGGCTAAAATTGCAAAGAGATGAGGCTAAATGTTAAATAACCAGTTTTCCCCTTTTATTTTATAAAAATAGTTAAAATAACTTTAAATAAAATTAAAACCACTGAATCGATTAATAATATATAAATTTTAGTCTAAAAATACTGTGCGTAATTTTATAATTGGTAAAACACTATTAATCGAAAAATGGGCTATAATTGCAATTATAGTAATTTAGCTTTAAAAATATGAAATAAATCTCATAAAAATATGGAAAAATCACCTTAGTTATATCTTGGTGTAATTTTAATAATAAAAGGAAATTATTCCCCAAAAATGATAGTCTGGAAATAATTATTGAATTTCGTAGTATTAAAATAAATAACAAATTGATTTTAAAATCTTTAAAAATAATAGAAAAATACCAAAACTCTTGGACACCCTTATACATGCATGTAAATGCTATTTTGAGAATATTTTGAGTATATAAAATATATAGGGAAAAATTGAGTATCAACACCTTGCTGTTCACATGAGTCTTCAGAGATGAACCAGGTTCAACTGGGGTGGCATTTATTGGATAGTCACAAGCCATAAGAGTCTTGATACCAAAGTGTCCCTTGCTTGATTCCATCTCCCACTTCTTCAAAGGCACATTCAGCCTTTCCAGAACAGTAGCCAATAGGAACCCATATGGAGTGGCATGAGCCTTGGAGCCATTGATAACCCTATCCAGTAGTTTGACAATTAAAGTAGACCAATTTATCTGCATTCCTCTCACAAGGTACTCCATAAGAACCAGGACCATGTAGTTGGCAGTGTGCCTCCTCTCCTTTCTGGGCAGCAGGCACTTGTTAACAAACTCAAACAGTACCTTGTGCTCAGCCCTCATCTCTCTTTTCTGCACAAACCTGGCATCAGGCATATCTTCAACAGTTACAATATCACAAAAATTTCTGGTGATTTGGAGAGAAGTAGGGAGAGAATCCATACGAGGCCACCTATGCCTAGTATAATCATTATATCCCACACTGGGTATGTCCACAATCTCACCCAATTTGGGTGAATCAAACTGCACCTTTACTCCTTTCACCATGCTGGTGACAACCCCATTCTTCACAGTGGCATTAGCCATAAACTCAATCAACTCCTTCCTGGCCAGCTTCCCATCCATTTTGAGGACCATGTCCTTCCACCCTTGTGCAGCTAAGGCATCTACCAGTCTTCTCATTCCTGGCTTATCCAGGTCTTTCAACAATCTTCTTTTCAAAATCTTTCTTCAGCCAAAGATGGCAAACCTATCTTGATCCTTCTCAGATTCCTCCTCTTCTTCTTCTCCACTCCATTCTTCTTCTTCTTCTTCAGTAATTTTTACTTGCTTTCCTTTTACTGCAGATGTAGTTCTTTTGGATAAAGAGGGTTCAACAGATACAGGCTCAGAGGAAGACTTCTTGGAAGAAGTCTTGGATCTTTTTGGTTTAGGTGTAGGAACCTCCACGGTTGTTCCTTTTCTTGATGGACCAGTTCCATCTCCTCATCTTCTTATTCTACAGCCTCAGAACTTTCCACAACCTTTTCTTTTCCCTTCTCCTTCTTCTTTTTCCTGCTTTCTTTCAGAGCTTTCTGTAACTCTGCTTCACTTTATTTGACGCTGCTTCTAGTAGCTCTTCCCTTTGGTACCAAGGGGACAGTAGGCTTTGGAGATGACACTTTTCTTTTCTTTGTTGGCTTGAAAGCAGTTGGAGCCTTTTGTGAGGAAGCTTTACGCTTCTTTGGATCATAACTGGCTTCAACCTTTTTCAGAATGTCAGCTAGGGTTTCCTCAACAGATGAAACAGGTTCATCTTGTTGCTTGCTCAGATGAACAAGTCCTTCAGCAGCTTCCCCAAAACCACTTCCCCCTGACTTGTTGCCACTCTCTTCAACACCTCTACAGATAGCAAGAACTTTTTCTTTCTTTTTACCTCCCCTCTTACTTGACTTAGCCCCATTTACATCTTTCATAGAATCAACCAAAACAAATCTATTATCTACATTTTCAACTACATTAGAAAATACCAAACAAGTATTTACCTCACCAGGGGTTTCTTGATTTTTCTCAGTGTCAGAAGACCCATGTTCTTCACATTCGCTGGCAGAAATAAAGGCTTCAGACTCAGAGCTGGAGTCAGATTCTCGAGCAGGACTTTCCTTCTTCTAGCTAGCTCTCAATTTCTCATTTATGGCTTTTCGTAGAGACCCATAAGCCACAGTTTTTCTAGCCAACATTTTATGTCTACGAAACCTAGGTTTTGGGGAAACACTAGGAGGAGTAGATGAAGACGTATTAGAAGGGGATACTGGTGGGGGAGTGCCTGGATTATCTTGGGGGTTAGTCATGGTGAATTATTTCTGGAGAAGATTTGGGAATTTTGTAGAGAAAACAGATGATCAGAACTAGAGAGGGCTTTTTCACGGTTATGAAATAATGAAGAAGGGTGTGGTGAGTATTTAAGGTGATTATAGTTAATTGAGGTAACGACAGCTTTTTCAGGAGTCAATTAGGAGTCTAATCAAAGTAGAATTCCAGTCTCTTTAGTGATTATTAGGCATCGCTAGATTTTAGGCAAAATCTCATTTTTAGAGTTCTAGGAGAAAAGAACTGGTTCTATGTTCAACGAATAGAATTTCTGGGAGTTTGATGAAAGTAGGACTTCTGCTCATGATTGGAAAATTAATCTTTCTAATTGTGCAAAGTATAGAAAACATACCTGAACTTTCTCATGTGCATATACTGATGAACCAGGTTCTTCAAGTAGAACTCTCTTGAACATGTCTCAAATGTCATAATAGAAAAAACTTTGTAAGAGATCAGTGAGTCATATATACACATGTCACAGGAGTATACTGATTAAAGTATGAAACTGAGTAAGAATTAATCTAGATATTTACACAAAGTGAGAACTCCTAACCAAAAGAATTTTTTTTTTTCCCTTTTTATTGTGCATTCTGAACTGGTCCTTTTAGGCAATCTTAATCATCCCTAATTCCAACCTGTTCCTCTCAAAGTTTTCTCTACTCAGTGCTTTAGTAAAGATGTCAGCTAATTGTTTATCAGTAGCACAAAATTCTATTGAAATAAATCCTTTCTCATAGTTATCTCTTAAGAAGTGGTGTCTAACATCTATGTGCTTGGTCCTTTTATGATGAACATGGTTCTTTGTCATACTTATAGCACTAGTGTTATCACAAAATATTGGAATACATCCCACTTCAATTCCAAAATCTACCAGCTGTTGTTTAATCCATAGCAATTGAGCACAACAAGAGGCAACAACAACATACTCAGCTTCAGCAGTAGATAAAGCTACTGAATTTTGCTTTTTGGTCACCCATGACACAAGACATGAACCAAGGAAGTGTGCCATTCCTGAGGTGCTCTTCCTATCCACTAGGAAACCTGCATAATCAGCATCAGCATATCCTACAAGATTGAAATTACTACCTTTGGGATACCAAAGATACAGATCAGTGGTGCCTTTCAGATATCTTAGTATCCTCTTGACATCAATCAAGTGAGACTCTTTTGGATTTGCCTGAAAACGAGCACAAAGACCTACACTGAAAACAATGTCAGGTCTGCTGGTAGTAAGATACAAGAGTGAACCAATCATACCCCTATACAAATTTTAATCAACTGATGAACCAGGTTCATCAACATCTAATTTAGTGGAAGTTTCAATAGGTGCATCTATTTCTTTAGAATCCTCCATTTTAAACTTTTTGATTAGTTCTTTTGTATACTTCTGCTGATGGATCATGGTTGAATTTGGACTTTGTTTGATCTGCAAACCTAAGAAGAAGTTAAGCTCACCCATCATGATCATTTCAAACTTACTCCCCATTAGTTTTGCCTCAACCTATCAGTAGTGGCCCCAAATATTATGTCATCAACATATATTTGCACAACAAGAATGTCTTTACCTTTTTCCCTTAAGAACAAGGTACTGTCAATTATACCTATTTTGTAACCATGCTCCACTAGGAATTTAGATAGTCGTTCATACCAAGCTCTTGGGGCATGCTTGAGCCCATATAAAGCCTTGTCTAACTTGTACACATGCTCAGGACATTCCTTGCTTGCAAACCCTGGGGGTTATTTCACAAACACTTTTTCCTTTAGGTAGCCATTCAGGAAGGCACTTTTGACATCCATCTGATGGAGAGTGAATTCCATGTATGCTGCAAAGGCTATGAGAAGTCTGATTGCCTCTAGTCTTGCAACTGGAGCAACTGTCTCATCATAGTCAATGCCCTCCTCTTGGCTGTAGCCTTGAACCACCAGCCTTGCCTTATTTCCTCTAACTGTTCTATCTTCATCAAGTTTGTTCCTGAAGACCCATTTTGTGCCAATGACTTATATATCCTTGGGTCTTGGAACTAAATGCCAAACTTGACTTCTTTTAAATTGGTTGAGTTTATCCTGCATTTCATTCACCCAATCTGTATCCTATAAAGCTTCAACAACATTTTTAGGTTCAATAAGAGATAGGAAAGCATCAAAAACACACATATTCTTCAGCTGTGATCTAGTTTTGACTCCAGATGTTGGATCAGTGATAATGTTCTCAATGGTATGAGAACTTTGATACTTGTGAGGTTTCACAACCAACTGATTTCTGCTAGATGTCTCTCCCATATTCTGTTGCTGAGGAACATGTTCATGAACAGGTTCCTCTTGGGGGTTTGATTCAATTTCTCCTTGATTAGTTCCCCCTGTCAGGTTGCCCTTATTATAAGGACCTGTTCCATCACATGTTCCTTCTTTTGATGCCACTTTGACTTATACTGGGGATTCAGTCAGCTCCTTTACCAATTCAATGGCTTCATGTTCATGTTCCTGTCTCTCAGAAAGAATGTTAGTTTCATCAAATACTACATGTACACTTTCTTCAACACACAGAGTTCTTTTATTAAACACTTTATATGATTTCCTATGTGAAGAATATCCCAAGAACACTCCCTCATCACTTCTGGGATCAAACTTACCTAGGGAGTCTTTTCCATTATTGTGCACATAACACTTGCAATCAAATGCCCTAAGATGGGATATATTTGGTTTTCTCCCTTTAAGTAATTCATAGGGAGTCTTCTCTACTAGAGGTCTAGTCATGCATCTATTGATTATGTAACATACAGTGTTTACAGCCTCTGCCCAGAAGCTGTGGGGCAATTTACTAGAAAGCAGCATGGTTCTAGCCATGTCCTCAAGTGTTCTATTCTTCCTTTCAACTACTCCATTTTTTTGAGGGGTCCTAGGGGCAGAGAAATTATGATCTATTCCATTTTTATCACAGAATTCAGCAAACGTGGAATTTTCAAATTCAGTTCCATGATCAGACCTAATGGATGCAAGTTGAGTTCCTAATTGTTTCTGAGTTTTTCTAACAATTGCAATGAACATGTCAAATGCTTCATCTTTGGAGGTTAGAAATAGAACCCAGGTAAATCTAGAATAATCATCAACAAGCACCATTACATATTTTTTCCACCTCTTCTCATGGTTCTCATAGGACCACATAGATCCATATGGACCAGTTCCAACGACTTAGTTGTACTTACCATTTTCTTGCTTTTGAAGGATGATCTTACCTGCTTCTCCCTTGCACATGCCTCACACACTTTGTCTTCTTTGAACTTGATATTAGGTAACCCTATTACCAAGTCTTTAGAGACTAATTTGTTAAGCTGATTTAGACTTGCAAGACCAAGTCTTTTGTGCCATATGAGGGGATCATTAACCAACACACTTAAGCAAGTGAGTTCATTTTCTGAGAGAGTAGACAAATCTACAATGTAAATATTGTTAACTCTTTTTCCCTGTAAAACAATCTTGCTAGTGGTAAGTTTAATCACAAAGCATTTGGTAGAGGCAAAAGCTACAAGGTTACCTCTGTCACACAATTGTGACACACTTATTAGGCTATATTTCAAGCCATCTATCAGTTAGACATTCTCTATGGAATGAGAATCTGTCTTGCCTACCTTTATAACCCCAATAATCTCACCTTTCTTTCCATTTCCCAAGGAGACATTACCTCCTTTTAAGTCCTCACGTGAAAGGAACTGGTCCTTGTTCCCAGTCATATGTATTGAGCAGCCACTATCCATGTATCATATTTGGCTCCTCCCTTTCACTTGGACCTACAAAAGGAAATCAGGGCTTAGTCTTAGGAACCCAAACTAGTTTGGGTCCCTTTCTATAGGCAAAAGGGTGAATCAAATTCCTTTTTGCCCACCCAGGAAACTTGGTTTTCTCTTGAACAAAGGCTTTGTTCTTTTGACTGGCCTTTTCTTTTGCATTACATTTATTTTTGTAATGGCCAGTCTTGCCACAGTGTGTGCAGATTTTATTTTCAGGAAGTGTGAGGTACTTGCTTTTAGGGTCCCATTTTGGAGCTTGAGTCCCATACCCAAGTCCTCTTTTATTGCTATTGTGATGCTGTTGCAGCCAAGAGAGTGCGTCAAAAGCCTTGTTCCACTTGGAAGTTTTATCTAGTTCATGTTTCACCTTTCCTAGATCTTCCTTTAGGACTTTGATAAATTCATCTGTCTTATACAATTCATCTTTCATTTTTCCCAAATTTTCTTCTAGAGTGAGATAAGTGTGATCAACTTTCTTCTTTCCTGTTCCTAGTTTCAATTTTAAGTTTTTAGATCTAAGTTCTAGGACATTGTTATCAAGTTCAAGAACCTGGTTCTTCAACTCAGCATTTGTGTTATCACTCTCATTAGCCCTAGATTCTAGACTTTTATATTTTTCTTTTAGGATCACACATTCCCTAGACAAAACTTCCTTCTCATTGTTGATTATCTCAGACTCCTCAATGAAGTCTAGTAACAGCTCAGCCAACCTTTCTTTAGACTAAAAATTTGATCTTGTCTTTGAGATGAAGAATACTTACCTCTTGTTCATCATCTGATTCTCCGATGGCCATTGGTGCTTGCTCTTCTTCAGCTTCATCTTCTGAGTCATCATCTGAGGTTTCTCCCCAAGAAGCAACCATGGCCTTTATTGAACCTTTGTTCCTTTTTAGTTGAACCTGTTCCTTCTTCTAGTTCCTTCGTTCAGCCCTTTCTTTATTCCACTCAATTTCCCATTGAGGGCAGTTCTTCATCATATGATCAGTCTTACCACACTTGTAGCAACCCTCATTGGACTGTTTCTCCGGAGCTCTTGACTTGTTGAAGGTTGTATATCTTGAGGAACCCTGTTCTCTCATCAAGTACTTTTTGAAATCTCTGGTGATCATTGCCATCTCATCATCTTACAGATCTGAACCTTCAGCAATTCTGAGAGCTAGGCTTCTCTCCTTCTTGGGTATATCCATCTTCATGGTTTGCCTTCTCAGTTCATAAGCAGTAAGATTTTCAATTAGTCTATCCAGTCTGAGAGTAGCAATATTCTTGGATTCCTGAATGGCAGTGATTTTTCTTTCCCATGAGACTGGCAGAACCCTTGTCAGAATTTTCTCAACTTGTCTTCTTCAAGAATAATTCTTCCAAGAGACTTAAGTTCATTTGTCAGTGTAGTGAACCTAGTATACATCTCTTGGATAGTTTCTCCTTCCTTCATATTAAAGTTCTCATATTGAGAATATACTAGTGTTCTTCTGGATCTTTTCACTTGAGGTGTTACTGCATGAGACACTTGCAAAGTGTCTCATATCTCCTTTACAACTTTGGATCCTACTGTACTTATCTGGACCTAGTCCACATACAAGCCATTTCTTGGCCTTAGCATTTTTCTCCCACTTCTTCAGGTCTTCAGCAGTGCTGTCAGCCCTTGTCTTTGGCACATCCACTCCTTCCTCATTCTTCTTTGCGGTTGTTAAAGGACCATCGATGACTATGTCCCAGAGTTCATAGTCTTCTCCTATGATGTGATCCCTCATTCTGTTCTTCCACCAAGAATAGTACTGTCCATTGAAAAGTGGAGGCCTGGCAGTGGATTGCCCTTCCCAGTTCCCAGGTGGTGCACTCATATTGATCTTTTCCTAAGGTGTTAGCCTCTTCAAGGATAACCCGCTCTGATACCAATTGATGTTATAAACGTCAATACCACATAAGAGGGGAGGGGGTGATTTGTGTGTTACCCAATTTTCTATCTAGAAGAACCTGGTTCTTCTAGGTGTTCTAACTACTACTGTGCGGAATTAAAAGTAAAGAAAATAAAGAACACAGAGATTTTTATGTGGAAAACACCTGGTTCAAAAGATAAAAAAATCACGACCTACTACTCAGTAGGATTTTTCCAAACATCTACTAAAATCAGTGAGCCAAAACAACATTTACAAAACTCTTGTAAACCTATGGATTAACTTTAATCCTAGTGTGGCACACAACCTCAACTGTTGCGACACTTTCAAGTTAACTCTAACTTGAATACTCAAAGTACCTAATACAATTGCTTCTATGAAATCTGAAAAAGGTACAACTTTAGATCACCTACTACAATTGAACTAGAATAAGAATAAACACAATGGAACCAGTTCTTCTATCTCGTTCAAGTAGCTTCAGGAGTGCTCACTTAAATCTCACATAAATTGCTTGCAAAATTGCCTTGCTCTTTTGCTCTCAATTTAGTTTAACTTTTGCTGTGCAATACCTGTAAAAGAGAACAATCACAGTAATTTAATGAATTAGTAATTAGAGTTTGATTGAGACTCAATTGATGATCTTCCATCGAAGTTGAGTCCTTGAACAATACAAACTCCAACCCTATCCTTTATCCGGATTGTGTCATCTTCCTATAAGGAGACTTTCTCTCCTCATCCAATATGCAATATTTTCGTTCAGTTCAGAAGATATTGCTGCTTGATCCTTGATACTTATTTTATTCACGTACATCTTACATGTATAGGTTGATAAACACCGTGTCTCATATGATGGACCTGATCCATGACTGAGTTCATTTTTCATTCTTCAAAACTTCACCTGAACTTGTACCAACACGGTGGCACTTTCTTATCACACAAAACTCCAGACGCTGACCTCCACTTCATCCATCCTACCTCAATACGATGTGTGACATCCTCGTCGATCTCCTATTCCCCCTGGATAACCGACCCACGGTACTTGAAGCTGCCTCTACTTGGGATGACATGTGATTCAAGCCTCACATCCACACCTACTTCCCTCGGCTCAGCGTTGAAATTACACTCCAGGTATTTCGTCTTCGTCCTGCTAAACTTGAAACCCTTAAACTCAAGAGCATGTCTCTCAACCTCCAGCCTCTCGTTAAAACCGGCTCGCGACTCATCAATCAGAACTATGTCATCGGTCGAATAGCATGCACCATTGCACCTCCCCTTGAATATGGTGCGTCAACGTGTCCATCATTAAGGCGAATAAGAATGGAATGAGTGTAAAACCTTGGTGTAACCCCATTACAACCGGAAAATGGTCAGAGTCTCCTCCTATTGTCCTAACCCAAGTCTTAGCCCCATCGTACATGTCCTTAATCGCCATAATGTACGGGACAAGCTCACCTTTTTTCTCCGAGCACCTCTAGAGAACTCCTCTAGGAACCTTGTCATACACTTTCTCTAGGTCAATAAACACCATGTGCATATCCTTCTTCCTCACTCTATACAGTTCCACCAACCTCCGAAATACAACAAAAACACGAATGGAATGAGGTAAGGAAACCAAATAATAACCGTTCAAATCAACTAATATTTCCAAAATAGAATGCACAATAAAAATTACACCGAGGTACCACACCTCATATTCATATTTCACAAGTCTCAATCAAAATCTACCTTATATCGCCGCATGAGCTTGCATTTATTTTAAAAATATTTTTTCCAAAATAGCTTCATGCACTTTAGCCCCCTTATCTCACTGTGTGACTTCAAATAATTCCCTTACTAGCAACATACACATAAATCTCAGCTTATCTCACCACCTATGCATCAAATACACCACCCTTATACCTCCGCATGGGCAACAATATCACAACACAATAATCAACTCGCACCACACGTGCCCATATACCATAACATTGCCAAAATCAATAATAACAGTGTCACCGCAACACATAGCCCACGGCTCAACCGCAATGTGTACAAAAATATCAATGACAACAAAATAAACGGGATATAACTCAATAAGGAAAGATATTCCAATAATCAATAACATCAACCACAAAACGTGTGAATAGCTCTCAGTCACTATAACTTCAATAAAGACTAACGATTAAGGTATTTTCATGAAATGGCAATTTCAAATTCAAATGCATAACATAAGCTCAACAATAAAAGAGATAGCATGAAATATCAATTACGAAGCCTGAAATATCAACTACAATTAAATACATGAGAATAACTCAACAAGGGAAATGATAGCATGTAATAACAACTACTAATAAATGCATATAAGAGTAACCTCGATAATGGGAACTAAAACATGTAATAACAACTCCAAATAAATCATGTAAGAATAAACTTGACAACTAAAGATATAACGTATATTAACAACTTCAATTAAATGCTTATTAGTAACCTAAGAGTCTAAGCCGGTCAATTTTCATATATAAGCCTATATACACACTCATCATATCATGTACACGTCTTTCACATAATTCAAACAATACGATCAAACCTAATCCTAAGGGGTAGTTCTCCCACACAAAGTTGGACAAGATATTTATCTCAACTAGGCCAAATCAACACTTAAAAATGGATTTTCTCTTAAAATTCGACTCTACGCGGCTCAAATCTAACAAATTTTAATATCATCAAATAATGCAAGAGAAATTTCGATTAATAAAGCTAAGATCCTTACATAATTTCCCAAAAGTCAACAAAATTAAATCATGGGCATGCTCGGTCAAAACCCGAGTCTAAGAGTAGATCTTTACTACCCATAACCCCGCGAGTCCATATATATGTTCTGTATTCAATCGAGTCCCACTCAACTCTCAAATCTCAAATTTTCATTTTTTAAAACATAGACAAAAATCACCAAAATTTCTCTTAGAAATTCATGAATTTGATGTTAAATCTCATAAATAAATCATGTGATATAATTGATAATTGATCAAAATCACTTACCCCAACAGTTGTGGGTGAAGATTCCTTCTCAAAATAGCCTCCTACTGAGTGTAGGATTCCAAAATTTAAAAATGAGACTCAATCCCATTTTATTCAGCCGTTATGTTCATGTGTAGAAGTCGCAATTGTGATTCTTGGTTCGTAAGTATGAACCCTCGTAAATTCGGTGCGTTGCATCCCAGGGGAATGTCGCAATTGCGACACTAACTTCGCAAATGCAAGGTCAACCCCTTCCGCAAATGTAACTTTACCAAACCCAAGCATATCCTCGCAAATGCAATCAAGTTGTCGCAAATGCGATACCTGAGTCCCCTCTGCTATGATCGCAATTGCGATGTTGCTGCTCGCAATTGCGATAACTGGAGAGCAGCAGCACACCAGCAACCTAGAATGAGTTCAATTCAATCCGAAACACGTCCGAAACTCACCCAAACCCTTGGGGCTCCATATCAAACTTCCATACAAGTCTAAAAATATCATATGAACTCGCTCAGGCGATTAAAATACCAAAATAACATCAAGAACCACGAACTAGATATCAAAACGTATGAAATTCAAAAGGAAAACTCAAGAATCACTAGAATTGCAACCAAGTGTCTCATTCCTATCAAACCAACTCGGAATGATACCAAATTTTGCAGACAAGTTCCAAATAGCAAAACAGACCTATTCTAAGTGGGCGTTTGGACATACGAATTGTATAATTCCAAAAAAAGTAATTTTTTTCAAGTGAAAATGGTATTTGAAAATTAGAGTTATGTTTGGACATGAATAAAATTTTGAGTTGTTTTGAATTTTTGTGAGCGATCTGAGTGAAAATTAAATAACTTTTTGGAGTTTTTCAAATTTTTAAAAAATTCCAAATTCATCTTCAAGTGAAAACTGAAAATTTTATGGCCAAACATTGATTTCGAAAAAAGTAAACGTTTTTTAAAAAAAAGTGAATAAATTCTTATGTCCAAATGAGCTCTAAGTCCCTAAATCAAACTCTGAACCCAATAGTCATAAATTCAACCTACGGTCAACCTAGGGAATTCCTAAACCTTAAATTGCCAACTTTTGACAAAATAAGTCAAATCAACCTAGCGACCTCTGAATTCGATTTCGGGCATACGCGCAAGCCCAAAATCAGGATACGAACCTACTGGAGCAATCAAAACACAGTTGATCGTTTTCACAAAAGTCAAATCTAGGTCAATATTTCTAATTTAAGCTTCTAAACCAAGAACCAAAGGGTCCAAATTATTTTAAAACTTCCCCGAAACGAAACCAACCATGCCCTCAAGTTACTAAATCACAAATACACATACAGAAAGCTTCAAAAGGAAAAAATAGGCTCAAATATACAAAATAACTGGTTGGGTCGTTACATTAATCTTTAATTATTATTGAATCACTATGTTTATCCTTAATAATTCATTGAATGGTTCAATTGTCATTAAACCACTTAGTTTATGTGTAATAATTTATAAAATAACTCGATCAATGTTCAATTATTATTGAATCACTATGTTTATCCTTAATAATGACTCATTGTTCATCTTTTACCATTGAATCATTTAGTTTATGTGGAATAGTTCATAGAATGAATCAATTAATCATCAATTGTCATTAATCACTTAATTTATGAATAATAATTCGAAAAATGGCTCAATCGATATTCAATTGTTAGTTTGTTACTGAAGCACTATATTTATACCCAACAACTATTTCAATTGTGCCATCAACTATAAAAGTTGTTACCGACAATTTCTTTAGTTGCCAACAACTAAAGAATTTTGTTCTAACAAATTTTATGAGTTGTCAAACAACTGCTTTAGTTGTCCTAATGATTTCTTTAGCCGTCCTGACAATTGCATGAATTGTTCGACAACTTTTATCGTTGTTGGTTTATATTTGGAATTTTTACATTCTTATATCACATAGAAATATTTTTACCCTACACGTTTAAGATTTGGTTTAATATACCATACTTAATTAAGGATTTAATTAATGGGCAATTTTTATGCCTTAATTAAAGATATCCATATATCCCACGTTTCTCTGTCCTAACCTCTCTGATCACGCCCAAAGTGTATCCTCTAAATAGGATTCTGCGGACGTTGCAAATAAAACCCAAGTATTACACTCA
>MU786456.1:0-11948 GCA_026770625.1 Nicotiana glauca
CACGAACGCGAGATCCTGATCGTGAACGAGAAGGGATATTGCCACTGCCCCTAAATCCTTCTCCGCGAACGCGATAGCCCTTCCGCGTTAGCGAAGAAGGAAACTAGAACTGGAAAAATCTAGTTTCCTAAACATAGATCTGGGCGGCCAATTACACCACAAGTCTATAAACATAATATAGACCTGCTCGAACTCTCGAAACACGTAAAACAAAAACAAAACCAAGAATCACACCCCAAAACCAAATTAATCAAAATATGAATTTCAAGTTTATAAATCGCTCCGAACACGCTAAATCATACTTAGACTACTAGGAATGACACAAAGTTTCGTGTGCAAGTCTTAAATTACCATATGGAACTATTATTGATCTCACAATCCCATTTGGACCTCGATATCACCAAAATCTACTCCAAACCAAATTTAAAGAACTTCAAAACCTTCAAAAACTCAACTTTCACTATTAGGCGCTGAAACGCTCCTGGGCAATCCAAAATCCAATCCGAATATATGCCCAAGTTAGAAATCATCATAAGAACTAATTGGAACCATCAAATCCTGATTCCGAGGTCATTTTATCAAAATATTGACTGAAGTCAAACTTAAAATCATGTATGGGAAGTCTTATTTAGGGTAACAGGTTTTTAAAAAGCAAAATGATCGGTCGGATCGTTACACAAATCCCCAAAGTCAACTCTCAAATTTCCCAGATTCAAACCCCAAAATTTCACCTCAAAACCACACAACATAAGTGGAAAATCAATGGGGAAACAATATTATTGAATAAAAAAATGAACACAAGGTACTTACGTCGAGAATCCCCTTGAAAAGCTTCTAAAATTCTCCAAAATCCGAGCTCAAAATCTTAGAAATAGTGAAAATCTAGGAACCCTCGCTTAAATAGGTTCTGCCCACGCTTTTAGCACCAAGGGCTACTTAGCCGCTTATACGGCCTCGCAGGAGTGATAAAATGCTCACTTCTGTGGTTTTCTCCACATCTGCTGAGCCCATATACATAGGCCAATTCTACTTTTGCGACCCTCATGTCGCATCTGCGTTCATGCAGGTGCAGGAAAACCTTTGCACATGCGACCATCTACTTCCTCTCCTCAAACTTTGCATCTGTGCTGCTCTCTCTGCATATGCGAGCTCGCACATATGGTTCCCCCTCTGCATGTGCGATTATACCAGCAGTCCTCAAACTTCAGCAGTCATAAACTTCAAATCTTGATTCTTTAACCACCCGAAATCAACCCAAGGCCCCCAAGACCTCAACCAAACATACCAAAAAGTCCTAAAACACGATAGGAACTTAGTTGTGCCTTCAAATCACCTCAAAAATATCAAAAACACGAATCGCACCCCAATTCAAGAGTAATGAACTTTGAAATTTCCAAATTCTACAAATGATGTCGAAACGTATCAAATCACATCTTATGGACTCCAAATTTTGCACAAAAGTCACAAATGACACCGCGAACCTACTCCAACTTTCGAAAATCCAATCCGACCCCAATATCAAAACGTCCACTCCCCGCCAAACTTTTTAAAATTCCAACTTTCGCCATTTAAAGCCTAATTCTACTACGGATATCCAAATCACAATCCACATATGCTCCTAAGTCCAAAATCACTTAATGGAGCTAACTAAACCATCAAACTCAAATCTGGGGTCATTTAGACATAAGTCAATATCCGATTAAGTTTTCCAACTTAAGCTTTCAATTATGTGACTAAGTATCTCAATTCACTCCGAAATCTCTCCGGACCTTTCACGAGCCATTTCTGTAATAGGTCATGAAGGCGCCCGACACCATTGCCAGGCAGGCCAACGTGGAAACATTTCTAAAATTCTTATGTTGCTTTTATCAGGAATAAGTGAAATAGATACTCCCAAGTTGGATTTAAAACCAGAAGTGATAAATAATGTAAATAACATGATTACACAACCCAAAATATAAGTCTACCAACGTGTGTGCCAAGACTTGGTGTCACAAGTAGGGGCATCTAGTAGAATATACAAAAGAATATCTCTATCCTACTGTATGAGATAGAAAAGCCAGCAAAAGTAAAGAAATACTCCATCCAGCTGCTGAACGGCATAGGAAGGAAGCAACTCACCGTGGAAGTCTCAGTCATCAACTCAGGGGCGCGCACCAGACTAGTAACCAGATGTATCTGCCTCAGATCATGTACAATTGAGTAAAGAAATGTAGTATCAGTACACAAAACATATGTACCCAGTAAGTATCCCATCTAATCTCGAAGAAGTAGAGACGAGAGATCGACTTGATACTTACTAGGGTCAAAATAGTATAATAATGTGTTATGCTAAGCATGAAAATCACCAATATTCAATAGTTTATAACGAGAAGCAATAATCATGTTCTCGACCATGTTTCAGTTAGCCATTTATATTTTCAATACTTATCAAGAAAATATGTCATGTATAAGCTTCAACATAGCTATCATGCGCACATCATGCCGAGGTCGACGACCCGCTCCAACAGAAAATAAACTGTGCACTTTCGAGGGTCGAACGACGTGAACCATAGATGCATATATTTACACCGAGGCGATTGGTCCGATCCATAAATATCAAGAAACATCAAGAATACACACGAAGGCGCAATTACATACAAATAAATTCTTACAAGGGTTCAACAAGTTCACATGTTCACTTTTATTTCTCCCCAAGTCTCTAGCATATCATAGATAATCGCATTAGCCAGTTAATATAAAGATATTCAAAAATTAGGCATGATTTGGGCCCTAAACTACCCAAGCAATTAATATCATAGTAGTTACGCACAGACTCTCGTCACCTAGTACATACGTAGCCCCTGCACTTAGTAGCAAATTCTCAATTATTATACCTATGGGGACAATTTCCCTCTTACAAGGTTAGAAATGAGACTCACCTCGCTCCAAAGCGCACTTCCAAATATCAAGAGCAAGACCAAGACCTCAATTCGGAGTCGAAAAATTCCAGACTAGTTAAATGAAGTAAGAACTAGTCAATATAGGCTTACAAGATCGAATTCTAGCTATTTAAGCGATTTTCCAATCTTTTACACAAGTTTCCTAAATTCCGACCCCGGGCACACGTGCCTGGATTTCGAGATTTCTCGAAGGAAGTTGTTCTCTACAACCTAAGGATCATTTATACATGATTTCTAGTTAATTTCATAACAAATTTTGTGGTTAAATCTAGGTTTTTTGTAAAACCCTAGGTCTTTCTCTAACCCCTTAATTTTTACCTAATTTCTAGTGTTTAATCCACCCAAAACAATGATATTAAACCACAAATAGGTAGCACACACTTACCTCAAGATGCTAGATGAAATCCTCCTCTCAAAAGCTCCCAAATCACCCAAAGGAAGAGTGAATAATGTGTTAAAATGACTTAGAACCCGACTTTAATGAACCTCATTGGTTCCGTGATTTTCGCTTATGTGGGTAAGGAGACCGCATCTGCAAAAAGTTCAACCGTATCAGCGGAAAGGGGAAGGGAGGCTGGTACCGCATTTGCGGCTTGGGAGCTGCATTTGCGAAAATGGCCTGGTCGCCTTGGGCCGCTTTTGCAATTGGAAGGCCGCATTTGCGGCTCTGCATCTGCAGCCCAAGAACCGCATATGCGGTTATGATAGAAGCAGCAAATCCTTCAGCTCATTTCCAAAATTTCCACTTCACTCGAGCCTTGTCTGATTGATGCTCGGGGCTCCCGAGCCCTGCCCAAATATACTGACAAGTCTGAAATCACGAGACGGACCTACACGAACCTTCGGGACACCCAAAACAACACTAAATCTAGAATTCACCTCCAAAACCAAATGAATCCAATTTATGAACTTCAAGTTCTTAATTCCTCCAACGGGCCAACACGCCCTAAATCTACTTAGATTGACACCAAATTTTACAGGCAAGTCTTAAATGATATTTCGGACCTGTACCAGGCTTTGAAACCAAAATACGAGCCCGATACCTAGGAAATCAATGATTACTTAGTTTCTTTAAATCCTTAACACTTAAAATTAATAATTTCTAATAAAAATTCACTACTCGGGCTTGAGACCTCAGAATTCGATTCCGAGCATATGCCGAGGTCCCATATTTTCCCCGGACCCTCTGGACTGTCAAATCACAAATTCGGGTCCGTTTTCTCAATATGTTGACAAAAGTCAAACATAGTCTTTTAAGAAAATCCTAAGGAATCAAATGGGCATATTTCATCCGAAACACTTTCAAATCCCGAACCAACCGTCCCAGCAAGTCGTAAATTAGCTAAAGAAAGCGCGAGGAGTTTTTATTTAAGGGAACGGGGTTCAAAAAGGCAAAATGACCAGGTGGATCATTACATTCCCCACCTCTTAAACAAACGTTTGTCCTCGAACGGACATAGAAAAGTACCTGGGCTACTGATTAAATGGGAATATCTACTCCACATGCCCTCCTCGGAGTCCCAGGTTGCCTCCTCGACTGGTTGGCCTCTCCATTGGACCTTTACTGCAGAAATCCTCTTGGATCTCAACTGGCGATCCTACCTATCAATAATGGAAACTGGCTCCTCCTCAGAGCCCAAGCTCTCATCCAGCTGAATAGTACTGAAGTCTAACACATGGGAAAATTCGGCATGATACTTCCGGAGCATCGACACATGAAAAACTAGATGAACTCCTGATAATCTGGCAGTGCAAGCCCATAGGAAACCTCCCAACTCTCCTCAACACCTCGAAAGGGCCAATAAACCTTAGACTCAACTTGACCTTCTTCCCGAGCCTCATATTGCCCTCCATGGATGAGATTTTCAAGAGAACCTTCTCGCCAACCATAAATGATACATCACGTGCCTTCTGATCTGCGTAACTCTTCTGTCTAGACTGAGCTATGCGATGCCTATACTGAATCAACTTCACCTTATCCAGGACATCTTGTACCAAGACTGTACCATACAACCTAGCCTCACCAGGCTCGAACCATCCGATAGGATAACGATAACGGCGACCATATAGAGCCTCGAATGGGGCCATCTCGATGCTGGACTGATAGCTGTTATTATATGCAAACTCCGCCAAAGGCAAGAACTGATCCCACTGCCCTCCAAAGTCAATCACACATGCTCTAAGCATATCATCAAAAATCTGAACTGTCCGCTCCGACTGCCCGTCGGTCCGAGGATGGAATGATGTGCTAAGCTCTACACGGGTCCCCAACTCACTCTGAACGACTCTCTAGAAATGGGAAGTAAACTGAGGGCCTTTGTCTAATATGATGGAAACAGGAACACCGTGCAATCGGACTACCTCCCGAATATAAATCCGAGCACACCTCTCTGCTGTATAAGTAGTGGCCACTAGAATGAAGTGAGCCGGCTTGGTCAACCTATAAACGATGACCCATACCGAATCAAACTTCTGCAAGGTCCGCGGAAAATCCACTACGAAATCCATGGTAATGCGTTCCCACTTCCACTCTGGTATAGGTATCTGCTGAAGTAGGCCACCCGATCTCTGATTTTCATACTTGACCTGCTGGCAATTCAAACACTTAGCCACATACTCCACTATGTCCCTTTTCATCCTCCACCACCAGTAATGCTGTCTCAAGTCACGATACATCTTCGTAGCTCCCGGATGAATAGAATGCCATTAATTGTGTGCCTCCTTTAGGATCCTCTTCCTCAGACCATCAACATTAGGAACACATAGACGACCCTAGAGCCGCAAGACACCATCCTCGCCAATAGAAACCTCTTTGGCACCTCCTTGAAGCACCGTCTCTCTGAGGACCGCCAAATGTGGATCATCGAACTGTCGGGCCTTTAGATCCCTCAGTAATGAAGACTAAGCAACCATACACGCAAGAACCTGGCTGGGCTCCGAAATGTCCAACCTCACAAGCCTGTTAGCCAAGGACTAAATGTCTAAAGCTAGTGGTCTCTCCGCTGCTGGAATAAATGCCAAGCTACCCAAACTCTCCGCCTTTCTGCTCAAGGCATCTGCGACCACGTTTGCCTTGCCCGGATGATAATGAATGGTGATGTCATAATCCTTTAGTAACTCAAGCCACCTGCGCTGCCTCAAATTAAGATCCCTCTGCTTGAACAATGCTGCAAGCTGCGATGATCGGTATAAACCTCATATGAAGCCTCGTACAGGTAGTGCCTCTATATCTTAAGAGCATGAACAATCACCGCCAACTCCAAATCGTGCACAGGATAATTTTTCTCATGAATCTTTACTTGACGGGAGGCATATGGAATAACTCGCCCCTCCTGCATCAACACACAACCCAAGACAACGCGTGAAGCATCACAATACACTATGTACATCCCTAAACCGGAAGGCAACACTAGGACTGGTATTGTAGTCAAGGCTATCTTGAGCTTCTGGAAGCTCTCCTCACAATCATCGGACCAGCGGAATAGAACACCCTTTTGGGTCAGTCTACTCAAAGGTGATGTAATAGATGAAAAGCCCTGCATGAATCACCGATAATAACCTGCTAGCCCTAGGAAACTCTAGATCTCGGTCACTAAAGTAGGACGTGGCCAACTCTGAACTGCCTCAATCTTCTTGGGGTCCACCTTTATACCCTCTCCTAACACAACATGTTCCAAGAATGCCACCGACTCTAGCCAAAACTCACACTTGGAGAACTTAGCATATAGCTTTTGCTTTTGCAAGGTCTAGGGCACTACTCTCAGATACTGCTCCTGCTCCCTAGGCTACGTGAGTATATCAAGATGTCATAAATGAAGATGATGACAAAGGAATCAATATAAGGCCTGAACACCCTATTCATCAAATCAATAAATGATGCTGGGGCATTAGTCAAGCCAAATGACATCACTAGAAACTCATAATAGCCATATCTAGTTTGGAATGCAATCTTCGAAACATCCGAGTCCCGAATCTTCAGCTGATGGTACCCCGACCTCAAGTCTATCTTAGAGAACACCCTCGCACCCTGAAACTAGTTGAACAAATCATCGATACGAGGCAACATATACTTGTTCTTGATGGTGACTTTGTTCACCTGGCGGTAGTCAATGCACATCCGCATAGTCCCATCCTTTTTCTTCACAAATAACACTGGTGCGCCCCAAGGTGACACACTGGGCCTAACAAACCCCTACTCCAACAACTCCTCAAGCTGCTCCTTCAACTCCTTCAACTCCTTATGAGCCATACGGTATGGTGGAATAGATATAGGTTGAGTGCCTGGAGTCAAATTAATACATAAATCAATATCACGATCCGGAGGCATGTCAGGAAGATTGGAAGGAAAAAATTAGCGAACTCTCGAACTACTGGGACTGAATCAATCATTGGAGACTCTGTAGTGGTGTCTCGAACATAAGCTAAATAAGCCAAACACCCTTTCTCTACCATATACCGAGCCTTCGGGAAAAAAATAACCCTACTAGGCATATCAATTGTGGAACCCTTACACTCCAACCTCGGCAACCCTGGCATTACTAATCTGGCTGGAGCACTGGCTGACTGGCCTCCACCTGACTGAGCAGTAGCTAGCTGACCTCTCCCTACCTGACCTCCAACTCCGGGACGACCTCTACCAGCTTGCCCTCCACCTATAGGTGGCTGGGCAGTTGGTGCGGAAATCATTGGCTGCTGACCATGCTGCACTGCCTTGCCCTGTAGTCTGGGGCAATATCTCTTCATGTAACTAGGGTCTCCGCACTCAAAACAACTCCGCGGTGCGGCGAACTGCTGCCCAAAGGGCTGACTCTGAAAGCCCGTAGATCCACTGGATGAAGCCTGGATAGTCGGTGGGCGGTATGAACTCTCCGGCATAGCACTAAAATACGAACTAGAAGAATCCAGAGGACCTGAATACCTACTGGAGGAACCCTGAATAGCTGGTGGGCGATAAGAACTCTCTTGCGTGGCACTGAAATAGGAGCGCACTGGAGCACCCCAAGCAGGTGGTGGTGCTGAAACTAGGGGCCTGCTTGGCTGACCCCTCCCAAACTGACCTCTACCCCTAACCGGGGCACCTCTTAAATCTTCGAAAAATCTAGCCCTCTTATCCTGCTACATCTGCTCTCTACCCCTCAGATGATAACCATCAATCCTGCGAGCAATCTCAACCACTAGCTAATACCCTGTACCCATCTCTACCTCTTGGGCCATACCAGATCGGATAGTGGGGTGTAACCCCACAACAAACCTCCGCACTCTATCTACATCTGTGGAAAGCATCATGAGCGCATGGCGGGACAACTCGGAGAAACTCGCCTCATAATCGGTCACTAACATCTGACCCTGTTCCAGATGCTCAAGCTGATACCGCAGCTCTTCGTTCTCAGTGGGTGGAATGTATCGATCCAGGAATAACTGTGTGAAATGACACCAAGTGAGATGAGGAGAACCTGCTGGCCTGCCAAGTGCATAGGACTGCCACCATATACGGGCCCTGCCCTCCAGCTAAAAAATAGTGAAGTCAACTCCATGTGACTCCAATATCCTCCTGTTGTGCAGTCTGTCCCTGCACCTATCGATAAAGTCCTAGGCATCCTCATGTCTCTCACCCCTGAAGATGGGAGGGTTAAGCCTAGTCCATCTATCCAATAACTTCTACGGATTGCCATTCGCAGCTGGCCTATCTTGGGGTGCCACTGCAGCAACTGGCTGAACCCCATCAAAGGGTAGTGTACCCGGAGTCTGATACACTGCAGCTGCATGACCTGGAGCCTGAGCAGTAGGGGTCTGCGCTCCCCCTCCTGCCTGTGAGATGGCTAGGTCTGCTGGAAATAAACCAGCCTGAGTCATAGAATTCATGAACCGTAGCATGCGGCACACGATCTCCTGAAATCTCGTTGCTGTCATGAAATCTACTAGGGTAGGCTCAGCTGCGGGCACCTCGCCCTGCTCCTCAATGATAGGATCCACCGTAGGATCTGCTGGTGGTCGTACTGGAATAGCTCTGGGATGCCCTCATCCCATACCACGGACCGGTGCCCTCTCCCGGCCTCTACCTCAGCCTCTAGCAACGGGGGGAGCAGCTCATCCCGGGTTCGTACGTGCGTGTCCTCACAATCTGTGATAGAATAGAAGAGGCAAATTTAGTACACCTGCCACTGCACAATAGTAAATGAATAAAGAGTAGTCTTTCCTAATACCCTATAGCCTCTCGAAGATAAAAAAAAGACGTCTCCGTACTGATCTATAATACTCTATTAGGTTTGCCCATAAATTGTGAGACCTACGTGAAACTAGTGCTCTGATACCATGTTATCACGACTCATTTCCGTAATAGGTCATGAAGGCGCCCGACACCATTTCCAGGCAGGCCAACGTGGAAACATTTCTAAAATTCTTATGTTGCTTTTATCAGGAATAAGTGAAATAGATACTCCCAAGTTGGATTTAAAACCAGAAGGGATAAATAATGTGAATAACATGATTACAAAACCCAAAATATAAGTCTACCAACGTGTGTGCCAAGACCTGGTGTCACAAGTAGGGGCATCTAGTAGAATATACAAAAGAATATCTCTATCCTACTGTATGAGATAGAAAAGCCAGCAAAAGTAAAGAAATACTCCATCCAGCTGCTGAACGGCATAGGAATGAAGCAACTCACCGTGGAAGTCTCAGTCACCAACTCAGGGGCGCGCACCAGACTAGTAACCAGATGTATCTGCCTCAGATCATGTACAATTGAGTAAAGAAATGTAGTATCAGTACACAAAAAATATGTACCCAGTAAGTATCCCATCTAATCTCGACAAAGTAGAGACGAGAGGTCAGCTTGATACTTACTAGGGTCAAAATAGTATAATAATGTGCTATGCTAAGCATGAAAATCACCAATAGTCAACAGTTTATAATGAGAAGCAATAATCATGTTCTTGACCATGTTTCAGTTAGCAATTTATAATTTCAATACTTAGCAAGAAAACATGTCATGTATAAGCTTCAACATAGATATCATGCGCACATCATGCCGAGGTCGACGGCCCGTTCCAACAGAAAATAAACTGTGCACTGCCAAGGGTCGAACGACGCAAACTATAGATGCACCTATTTACACCGAGGTGATCGGTTCGATCCATAAATATCAAGAAACATCAAGAATACACATGAAGGTGCAATTATATACAAATAAATTCTTACAAGGGTTCAACAAGTTCATATGTTAACTTTTATTTCTCCCCAAGTCTCTAGCATATCATAGATGATCGCATTAGACAGTTAATATAAAGATATTCACAAATTAGGCATGATGTGGGCCCTAAACTACCTAAGCAATTAATATCATAGCAGCTACGCGTGGACTCTCGTCACCTAATACGTACGTAGCCCCCGCATTTAGTAGCAAATTCTCAATTATTATACGTATGGGGACAATATCCCTCTTACAAGGTTAGAAAGGAGACTCACCTCGCTCCAAAGTGCACTTCCAAATATCAAGAACAAGCCCAAGCCCTCAATTCAGGGTTAAATGATTCCAGACTAGTTAAATGAAGTAAGAACTAGTCAATATAGGCTTACAAGATCGAGTTCTACCTATTTAAGTGATTTCCCAACCTTTTACACAAGTTTCCTAAATTCCGACCCCGGGCCCACGTGCCCGGATTCCGAGATTTCTCGAAGGAAGTTGTTCTCTACAACCTAAGGATCATTTGTATATGATTTCTAGTTCATTTCATAACAAATTTCGTGGTTAAATCTAGATTTTTTGTAAAACCATAGGTCTTTCTCTAACCACTTAATTTTACCTAATTTCTAGTGTTTAATCCACCCAAAACAATGATATTAAACCACAAATAGGTAGCACACGCTTACCTCAAGATGCTAGATGAAATTCTCCTCTCAAAAGCTCCCAAATCGCCCAAAGGAAGAGTGAATAATGTGTTAAAATTACTTAGAACACGACTTTAATTAACCTCACTGGTTTAGTGATTTTCGCTTCTGCGGTAAGGGGACCGCTTCCGCAAAAAGTTCAACCGCATCTGCAAAAAGGGGGAGGGAGGCTGGGACCTCATCTGTGGTCTATGAGCCACATCTGTGGTGCCGCTTCTGTGGCTTAGGAGCCGCATTTGCAAAAATGTCCTGGTAGCCCTAGGTCGCTTTTGCGATTGGAAGGCCGCATCTGCTGTTCCGCATATGCAACCCAAGAACCGCACATGCGGTTATGACAGAGGAAGCAAATCCTTCAGCTCATTTCCAAAATTTTCACTTCACTCGAGCCCCGTCTGACTGACGCTTGGGGCTCCCGAGCCCCGTCCAAATATACCGACAAGTCTAAAATCACGAGACGGACCTACTTGAACCTTCAGGACACCTAAGATAATGCTAAATCTGGAATTCACCCCCGAAACCAAATGAATCCAATTTATGAACTTCAAGATCTTAATTTTCCTCCAACAGGCCAAAACACACTAAATCTACTCGGATTGACACCAAATTTTACGTGCAAGTCTTAAATGATATTTTGGACCTGTAACAAGGTTTCGGAACCAAAATACGAGCCCTATACCTAGGAAATCAATGATTACTTAGTTTCTTTAAATCCTTAAAACTTCAAATTAACAATTTCTAATAAAAAATCACTACTCGGGCTAGGGACCTCGGAATTTAATTCCGGGCATACATCCAGGTCCCATATTTTTTCACGGGCCCTTTGGGACCATCAAATCATGAATCCGGATCCGTTTGCTTAATATATTGACCGAAGTCGAACTTAGTCTTTTAAGAAAATCCTAAGGAATCAAATGGGAATATTTCACCCGAAACTCTTTCAAATCCCGAACCAACCATCCCAGCAAGTCGTAAATTAGCTAAAGCAAGTACGAAGAGTTTTTATTTTAGGTAACAAGGTCAAAAAGGAAAAACAACTGGGGGTCATTACAGGACCCGACCCAACCAACTCGGTAAGTCAAAGAATAACTATAAAGCACATATGAAGTAGTAAATGGG
>MU786469.1:11938-39673 GCA_026770625.1 Nicotiana glauca
TTGTGGAGGACCTCACTGGTTGAAAAATTGTCAGAATGTTTCCGGGAGCGAGTTGTGCGCACAATCTCAATCCTTTGAGTGAAATATTTGTCATATATGTGGTGGTCAAGATGGCCATTGGGATGGTTGTCCTAATTTTTATTATCCTTCTCAGAGCTCTTATTATGATTTTTCTAATAATGTTTATGAGTTTTATAGGAGCAAGGAAGTGGAGGATATGGAAAGAAGGGCTCGTATTATGGACATGGTGAGGCAAGTAGTCGAGCTACAAGATGAAAATTGAAAGGCTGTACAAAGAATTAGTGCAACAATCATGAGAATGAAGGCCGAGGTGGCGGAAGTGGCTGAAGAGAGCGAGTTCCCACCAGAAAATAATTTTGAAGACGCAGATATAGTGAGCCAATCTTGGCTAGAGGAACAAGTTCAACTTATAAAATCTCATGAGTTTCTCCGTGATGGTCTTTCAAATATGACAGAACAACTGATAGAAGGAAGAACTGAGCTCAGGCAAGAAATAGACCAATTTGGCTTAAATATCCATGACATTCATGATCAATTGAATAAAAAGGTTGAGGCATCTGATGCCCCACAACCAATTTTTGTGGATACTGGCCAGCTTGAGGAACGGAAAGAGGAATTCCAACTATTCGACCAAAATATTATTAATAATACCAAGGTTGACGAAGAGTGCAAAATTGAGGATGTCAAAAGTAATGCAATTTTGGATTTGGAGCATATTGGACCTCATTCTAAATACTTTTCAATATTGTGTTTGGTTGGTGATATGGGAATTGATCCAGTCGGCCATATGGAAGAGTCAATGGATGAGGAACAAAGTGTCTATATTCTAAAATTTGTCATACCAATGAGACAAAATGGAATTCCTCACTTAAGGGCCAAGAAGTGCAAGATGCAATATTTATTGCTTGGTTCCTTTATTTTCACAGCACCGCCCTATGAACGTGAAAGAAAAATTGATGCAAAATTGGGGGCGCGATTCATATCCTCAAAGTGGAAGGAAAAGTGGTGAAAGTGATAGCGTCGTGCCGCGACGTTAAATCGAGCGCTTGTTGGGAGGCAACTCAATTCTATTTTTTTTGTGTTACATTTGTAGCGTTGTTTTTGTGTTTTGTAGGAGTAAGAGCATGGAGTCAAAGCCAACAGACGAGTGCAAAAGCGAGCATGTGATTGAAACTAAGTATGAGGTACCCGCACAAAGAATCAAACCTGAGAGAAGTCTGAGTACCCCGTCAGCTGCTAATGCTTCGGCCTTTAGGCTACCAGGGAGTCTCTTTTACCCTCTTATTATTTATAGTGTGCATTGAGGAGATTGAACAATTTTAAGTGTGGGGTGAGGAGATTGTCTGAGTGACTTTCTATGCTATTTTAGTTGTGTTAGTTTAATTAAATATTTTATTTTTTTTTAGAAAAATGAAAAAAAAATTGGACTTTTCCCGACGATGGATCTCCTAGAAAGTTTTCTTGAGGGACTTAAGTCTAAAAAAAGGACAAAAAAGATTTTCTTTGTAGGTATTGTAGCAATTCCCCTTTGGTTTTTCTTTGTGCCGCGGTTCTTTTCCAAGGGTTTTGTTTGAACCGGGTGTGGTAAGCTTTTTTTTTTCGGAGTAGGAGCCATGGTGTTGTCCTTTGAATTGAAGCAATATCTCTTGACTTGGTTATGGCTGGAGAATAGTGGGTACTTTGGTTGTGACGCTTGGGCTCAGTTTTTGACTCTTATATAAGTACCTTAAATTGTATGATCTTAACTTTGGTTAACTTCTTTGACTGGAGTGTCTTGATGAGTCCAATCCTGAGTGAGTTATGTGCCATGTGTGTGTAAGGTTTTGTGTTATTCTGTGCAATTCATTTGATGTCTAGAACTTGCCCCGTGTGTTTGCAAAGCGAAATAGTAGTTTTGTTCAGTCTTGGAAGTGATATAGGCATTTCTTTATTTTGCCATATGTATATATATATATATAACACCTGCCTAATTATTATGTATCATAGTTAACCCCTTTGAGCCTGTAATCCTATTTTTTGGCAACCACATTACAATCCATACCCATTTGTTTGAATTAATCATCTATTTGAACCTTTTTAGCTCTCACGAGCACTTGAATTGTTACGAACTTTGTAAAAGTTAGAGTGTGGGGTGGTTGGTTTGGCTTTTGAGTGGAACTAATTGAATAAGGAGAAAGGTGCACTGTTTTGAAAAAGTAAAAGCCACATGAATTGAAAAAGGAAAAAAAAGTTGGATTATTGTGAAAAAAGATAAGTGGTGGCTCTTGATGTAAGTGTGCTTAAAGAAGAATGAGGTAATTTACATTGATGTGAAGGTGGAGTTTTGGTTCGACATAAGTATTTGGTTTAAATGTTAAAATGTATTTATTAAAGTGCTTAGGGAGGTGTAGTCACTCTTATATCTAAACGTATCCTACCCGTCCCGTAGTCTACATTATAACCAAATAAAGTCCTAATTGATCCTAGATTGAATGAGCTCGATTAGTGGAGTACTACACTATGGGCAAGCTTATGGTGCATCTTTTGTGGCATATGAATGTTACTTCTGAGAGTGAGTGAATTCTTTCAATCTTGAGTTCCTAAGTGTTATTAAATTTTATTGTGTGGAACTACTCTTTTTTGTTGTGTGAGGGAACTTGATTCATGAAGGAAAGGTAATGTCAGTGACCTCTATGTTAGAGCAAGTGGGTGAGTTGCGAATAATGCGTGGTACTTGTGAGTCAAATCTTGAGGTGAAGATGTTACACTTTTGTGCTTAGTCGGTTTTAAATATTCTTGGTGTGATGAGTTAGAAGAATTGTATAAAAAGGCTGTGTCTATAAAAAGTGTAGTTTGATTGCTCGAGGAAGGGCAATGATTTAAGTGTGGGGTGTTGATGATGGGCTATAATTGCATATTTTAGTCGCTTATTACACTCAAATTTACTGCACTTTGATTTAGTTTGAGCTTTAATCGCTAGTGTCTTGAACTAACTGTGTGTTTTATGCATTGTAGGAGTGATTCCAAGCTATATAGATGCTATGAAATGAATTCAAGTGATTTGGAGCTTTGAAATCTGAGTAAAAGCTCAAGGAATTAAGCCGAGATTGCATTTGGGGGTCAACGGATGATAATTAGAGCAAACGAAGAATCGAGCAGGCACATTGTGTACTGTCTAGTAAAATATACATAACCTTTTGCTCAGAATTCCATTTGGTCTCCACAATATATGGTTGGAAATCTAACTCAAAGAGGTACAACTTTCAAGTTTTACGTTTTTCCAAATTTTCAACGGAACAGATGCTCGAGCTCATGCGCGAAGTCGCGCGCGTTAAGGGCTAGAGGCAGAATGATGCGCGAAGTCACGCGCGAGATCGTGCATTTCCCAGTCCGGAAAAGAGTTATTCAAGGGCAAAATTGGAAATCTAGAAAGAAATTCACTTAACCTATATAAAGTCAAGCTCGCCCAAGGTTAAATTATCAAGGTTTTCATAGTTTAGGGGAAGAAAAAGAGAGAGAGAGAGAGAGAGAGAGAGAGAGAGAGAGAGAGAGAGGAAGAGGACGTTTTTGAGAGGAAAATACAAGCACAGAGTCGCCGTGGAGGCCGGGTTTTATCTTTTCTTCCACCAACTTAGTATTTTTATGTTTATTTGTATGATTTGTTGTTTTTCTACCATGTCTATGTGGAGCTAAACTTCACGTTCTAGGGTTGTGGTTCTTTCATGACTATTTTTATTCAGATATTGATTTTGATTACTTAGTTTATCATATTGGTTTATTTATTTAATCCTGCACTTAATTATCTAATTGCTTGATCACCAATTAAATACTATCTACGAATCTAGAGTTGAACTCGAAAGTGGAAATTCTAGATTGCATATAGGATTCAGTAGAGCAAGTTCTTGAAGTTGGGCCTCGGGGAACAAATTCGCAATCAGGATAGACATATACCCAATTGCCTTGCTTGGTTGATTTACATGAATTATAAATGCGTTCTTGTTGATTCTAACTCCGTAGACATATAGGCGTTAGGTTAGCTTGAATAGGCGAGTAAGAACTCGACAGATTCTTATGAGCAATATTAACCCTGTCAACCAATAAACTAGATAAATTAGTTAGTTAATTCAATTGAAGAATACAATAGGAATGTTAGATAGACCATAACCTTAGATCGTTTTTATTACATTGATATCATAAAAATTTGATCTTCCTCTATTCAAAGTTTATTATTTATAGTTTTTTATTTAATTAGTTTAAAATCAAATACTTCTAGGTTAAATTCTTGTTAGAATAATTAGGATAGTCTAATTTAGTTAATAGTTAATCACAAGTCCTCGTGGGATTGACATATGACTTTTATTCACTTTATTACTTGACGACCGCGTATACTTGCGTGTGTGTTTAGTCGCAACACTTACCTTACAAAGTTATGTTGAAATCCCCTCTTTGGAAGCACCAAATTGCCTAAGTGTGGAGTGAAAAATGATTAAAATGGCTTTGAATTTGAATTAAATGAACTCTCTGCCCCCAGCTATTTTCGCTTCTGCAATTTTGGGTCGCTTCTGCGGCTATGGGCAATAGGGGAATGGACCGGATCTGCGGTCTGGGGATCACATAAGCAGAACCGCATCTGCAGTTTCTGGGCCGCTTTTGCGGTGCTCGGCCAATTTGGCTTGACCGCTTCTTCGGTCGAACTTTCGCTTACGCGAAACAGCTTCTGCGGTTCCATGACCGCTTCTACGGTTTCCCTGGCCTGGCCCCTTTTTGCTTCTGCGATTGATTGATCACATCTGCGGTCCCACTTCTGCAGTCCAAGAACCGCAGATGCAGTTATGACAGAAGCAGCAACCTTTAGCCTTTCTTCAATTTTCCTACTTCGCTCGAACCTCGCTCGATTGACGCTCGGGGCTCCCGAGCCCCGGCCGAAGATACCGACAAGTCTGGAATCATGAGGCGAACCTACTCGAACCCTAGGAACTCCCAAAACAATGCTAAATCATGAATCAACCCCCAATCCAAGCTTTATGAACTTTAGAACTTCCAACTTCTACTTTCGATGCTTAAACCTATCAAATCATGTCCGATTGGCATCAAATTTTGCACACAAGTCTTATTCGACATTGCGGACCTACTCCAGGTTTCGGAATCTGATTCCGACCCCGATATCAAAAAGTCAACTTTTGGTCAAACTTCTCAAGAACCTTGAAATTTCTATCTTTAGCCAAATGGATCCAAAATGACCTACGGACCTCCGAATTCACTTCCGATCGTGCCCCCAACTCCAGAATCACCATACCGAGCTATTCACTACCTCGAATCCCAAACGGACATCGATAACACTAAAATGTACTTCAAGACAAACTTATGAGATTTCTTCTAACATGCTAACTTCCACAATAGGCGCCAAAATGCTCCCGGGTTATTCAAAACCCAATCCGGGCATACGCCCAAATCCGAAATTATCATACGAACCTGCTGGAACTTTCCGATCTCGATTCCGAGGTCGTTTACTCAAAATTCCAATCCTAGTTTATTCTTTCAACTTGAAGCTTCTGAAATAAGAATTATCTTTCCAGATCAACTCTAGACTTTCCGAAATTCAATTCTGACCATGCGTACAAGTCATAATACCTGAAATGAAGTTGTTCATGTCCTCAGACTGCTGAACGGAGTGCTAGGACTCAAAACGACCGGTCGGATCGTTATACTTACAACTACACTAAATCCTACATTAAGTAATATTTTTCATACTATATATATATATATATAGTTTATAGTTTATAAGAAATTTCCTTAGATAAAAAAAAATTATCTGTTTAGGCCCGTCCCATTTAGTCCGGGACCATATGGGCTTGGGCCCACAGTGGGCCGATTCCACCCATTTGGACCGTTAGGCCGGGACCGCCAAAGCCTGACCCACCAAAGCCCATGACCGTTTGTCCTGGCCCATTTAACCCATTTAGGCTCGGGCCCGACCCAGAATACACTCTTATTACCTTCTGCTTGTGCAAATTTATAAAATACAACTTTTAAGATTTTATATTTGCTGTGTAAATTTTAGTTTAAAGGTTAACTGATGATTCTTGTTTTGAAATATCAAGCAGATACTTACTAGGTGCAATTTCATTTTGAATTTATCAAATTCAGTTTCGTAAGTGTTAAAACTATTTGAGGTCCAAACTAATAATAGGCACGCACTACAACATTTTTGACCTAAACAACACCTGAAAAGTATAGCTTAAGCTATCAAAAAGTGTGGCCTTAAATTAAAGGCCACACTTTTCTCCCGAAACCAAAACTTTTTCAGGGGTGGCCTAAATTAGCGTATTCTTTGCCCTAAGGTAACACTTTAAAGGTGTTGCCTTAGAAGCCACGCTCGAAAAGCGTATCCTAAAGAGTAACAAATGCCACACTTGTAGTACCCTTTATGGCAACGCTTTTTGTGTACTATGCCAACACATTAATAGTGTGGTCTTTGTTACTCTTTAGGCCATATTTTCAAGTGTAGCTCCTAAAACACCACTTGTGAAGCATGACTTTTGCTGCTATATAGGAACCACTAATTTGCTAATCATTTTCACTAAACATTAGCTTATCACAACACAACTATATGGTATCTCAACATGTTTTCCAATAGCTACTAATTCTTAGAGAATAATAAACTATATATCTCTAAGAACTTCTCTATATAATATAAAATAAATGGTGTCTAATCCTTCATTCAAATAAGGAAAAGGAGTCAAATTTGCTCCTGCACTATCAAAATTAACCTGAAACAGGCATAGTGTGCCATGATAACTTAAACAATCAAAAAATACCTTTTCAAGAATCAGACAACAAATTGATCTAGAGGAATGTGGAAGATGTTGGCCTCACAGCCCATACACTCTTTGCTATCAACTACACATACAAGATTATCAAGTTTCACGTAAGAGATGATATGAAATAGGAATCCACTACTTCCAAATAAAAATAGCAGCATTAAAAGATGCCAAAATTGTTCATATGTACCAACACAGAGCATGATATGCATAAAAAGATAAAAATTGAAAATAATATAGTACATGATACAAATTATAAAATTGATATACCCACATACTATGCGCATTTTCCAAGGGTTAGATACCACAAATGACCAGAATACATTCTTTTTCATGTACAAAAGCATACACTACTTTTAAATGCCAACAATTACAATACTATCATATATAAATATGCGATAGACATATAAAGGACTAAAATATATTACAAAAATAGAAAGAAATCTATATATGTTACAGTATTGAGATCAAAATATAATCTTTATATTGCAATGATTCAAGTAATAAAATCTATAGACTATAATCATGCTTTATTGACCTTTCTAATTTTTTATCATTTAGTGCCTTCTCTCTAGAGTTGAATATGCTACTTGGTCCTAAAACCAACATATTAGAAATTCTTTCCATTACCAGAATATTTATATATTCTTTTCATTGCCAGAATATTTGAAATTCTTCAATTACTAGTCTATTTTGTCTCCATTACTTCCTTTTGTTTAACTATTGTATATTGATAGACAAATTCTGTAAGTGAACTTCTTTTTTGAAAGGAAAGTTCACTTCAGTCAACTATCTTCTTTTCTCAATTTTCTTTAAATAAGAAGTCAACTGAACAAATGTTGTAAATGCACATAATTATATTTCACAAGATATAAATCCTTCCTGTTGCAAAAGTCGAATATATAGAGAGTGATTAAATCACAACTATGATATCTAAAGGTAGCTAATAAATAGTAAATGAGATGATAATAAAAGGAACACCGAAAATTAACGAGGTTCGAAAAAATTTGATTTTTGCCTAGTCCGGACACAATCAACTCAAACTTTATAAATACAAGTGAAAAACTACAAGAGGAAAAGAAGATTCAAATGCCTTAGGAGATAAGAAGGCAAGTGAGAGATGCTTACAAATGAACAAAACCCTTGCTATTTGTAGAAGGAAAATTGCTCTAATAATGTCATCCATGACATCACATTAAGTATGAACATGCAATATAAATGCATGAAAGATGCATCTACCAATTTCTTCCAAAAAAGAGGCTTCAAATGTTCACACTTGTTCACATCAATCTTGACCGGTTCAACAAATCTCCACATTGGCAAGATTCCACATTTTTAATTTTCTCATTTTGATTGTGTCTTCAACTTCAATCTTCGTAGTTCATCAATATTTATCAAGTTCAAATAATTTTGAAACTTTATTGCAGTTATTACTTTTGTTAGCATATTGGCATGGTTGTTTGCAATCCGAATTTTCTGCACCATGACTCTGCCTTCTTCTATAATATCTCATACAAAGTGATATCGAACATCAATGTGCTTCGTCCTTGCATGATAAACTTGGTTCTTTGCTAATTGGATAGACTCTGACTATCACAAAATGGTGTGATATTTTCTTGACCAATACCAAGCTTTCTAAGCAACCCTTGAAGCTTAGAGTAAACACATAACCGGTAGTTGATCTTCATTTGTCCAGATCACCCGCATAATCCGAGTCACAATATCCAACCAAATACTGACTATCTTTCTGCTCAAAAATCAATCCAACATCTACATTATTACGAATATACAGTAGAATCCATTTCACAGCTTGTCAATGCTCCTTTCCTGGATCATGCATATACCTGTTTACAGCTCTGATAGCATGTGAAATATCAGGTCTTGTGCAGACCATTACATACATCAAGCTACCCACGACATTCGCATATGGCACTCTTGACATATACTCTCGATCGGATTCATTCTTCGGCGATATAGCAGCACTAAGCTTAAAGTGAGGAGCAAGTGGAGTGCTAACCGATTTCGTATTGCCAGTCATGCCAAATCGATCGATTACTCTCTTCAAGTATTCTTTCTGAGATAGATTGAGTTACTTTGAATGTCTATCTCTTTTTATCTCCATGCCAAGAATTTTCTTCGCCTCACCCAAATCCTTCATCTCAAACTCCTTTCTTAGTTGAATATACAACTTGTCAATTTCGTCTTGACTTTTGGAAGCTATCAACATATCAACAACGTATAGGAGAAGATATATGAAGGATCCATCTTCAAGCTGGCGTAAATACACACAATGATCGTGTTTTCTTCTTCTGTACTTCTATTGCAACATAAACTTGTCAAATCATTTGTACCATTATCTAGAAGATTGTTTCAATCCGTACAATGATTTTCAAGTTTTCACACCATATTTTCCTTTCCAACAACTTTGAATCTTTCTGGCTGAGTCATATAGATTTCCTCTTCCAAGTCTCAATGTAAAAATGCAGTTTTTACATCTAACTGAACTAGTTCCAAATTCTATTGTGCTACCAAAGCCAATAAAACTCTAATGGAGGAGTGTTTCATGACTGGAGAAAACACCTCATTATAATCAATTTCCTCCTTTTGAGCATATCCTTTGGCCACCAATCTTGTTTTGTAGAGAATATCTTCTTGGTTAGGAAATACTTCTTTCATTGCAAATACACATTTTTACCCAATTGCTTTCTTTCCCTTCGAGAGATTGGCCAATTTCCATGTGCGATTCTGATGAAGGGAATGTATTTCTTTAGTCATAGCAATCCTCCACTTATCTTCTTTTGAACATTTTTATAAGTGGTAGGAGCACCATCAGCTACAATTGAGGTCACACAAGCCACCGTCTCTATGAGTCGAACATGTTTCATTATTGTTCTTTTTGGCTTGCTGGTTGCTATTGATTCAAGTTGTTGTTGAGGTTCCTGAGTTAGAATATACCCCTTTACAAGCTCTACTTCCAGAGGAAAATCTTCTGTTGTTTCCTCGTTTTCTCCATGTGTTGGGAAAATTAATTTTCCATCAAACTCCACCTGCTTTAAAACACCATCAATTTGTTTGACATCTTCAACTGCCACCTTATCTGTTATGGCAGATTCATCAAAGGTAACATCTCTGCTGAATATAATTTTTCTCATCTCTGGACACCATAAGTGATATCCTTTAACTCCAGAAATAATCCCCATAAATATAGTTTTCTTTGCTCTCGGATCCAATTTTGACTCCTTCACATGATAGTATGCATTTCAGCCAAATACATGCAAAAAATTATAATCTTCAGCAGGTTTTCCATACCATTTTTCAAATGGTGTATTGCCTTCAATAGCGGCAGATGGTAGACGATTAATGAGGTGGAATGCATATGTTATTGCCTCAATCCAAAATTCTTTGCCCAAACTAGCATTGGACAACATACATCGTATCTTCTCGAGCAAGGTCCGGTTCAAATGTTTTGCTACTCTATTATGTTGTGGTGTATATCTGACAGTGAAGTGTTAGACGATGCCATCATTTTCACAAACCTTATTGAAATGATCATTTTTTATTCACCTCCGTTGTCTATGCGAATACACTTGATCCTCCTGCATTTTTGATTCTCCACCATCGTCTTCTATTTGAGAAAAAATCTCAACACTTCATCTTTCCTCTTCATTGTATACACCCACGCTCTTCGGTAAAAATCATCAACAAAGGTTATAAAATAGTGCTTCCCACCCAATGAAGGTGTCACATCCCTTTTTACACCCCCAAAAGATATATGTGTTATGGATCGTGTGCTAAAGAGTTTTTCTAATTAAAGTGACAGTTCTAAAATAGGGATTATATTATTTCCAATTAAAGTTATTTTATTTATGACAAGAGAGGTTGCTCTGATGGTAAGCAACCCCCACTTCTAACCAAGAGGTTGTGAGTTCGAGTCTCCCCAAGAGCAAGGTGGGAATTTCTTGGAGGGAAGGATGCTGGGGGTCTATTTGGAAACAGCCTCTCTACCCTAGGGTAGGGGTAAGGTTTGTGTACACACTACCCTCCCCAGACCCCACCAAGTGGGATTATACTGGATTGTTGTTATTGTTGTTGTAGAGCCGCCACTTGGAATTGATTTTTTGGTGTTCCAAGTCACATTTTATTTGAATCCCTAGTAAAAGTAAGGTTTGACTCTTTTATTATTGGTATGCGAAAACAAAGTTAGGGTAAGAAATTCTGTTTAGCGGAAAGAAGTTGTAAGGCATTCTCCGAGTCCTGTGGTTCTAGCGCGGTTGCTATATCAACTTAAAACTTGGCTTGAATTAATTTTGGACAAACTGTGATTTATATGATTTTCATGTTTTACCTATCCGCTTTTATTCCTCAATTATTAGGAAAAATAAAATTTTGAATAATAAGATGTCATAATTACACTACGCAAGCGAATGTGTGATTGAAATAAAATTTATTAATTTTATCATAACAGGGGTACACAAGCGAATCCGCGATTTTGACAACGATTATTAGTACATTATTACTTTGAAAAAAAAGTTACTACACTTAAAGAAACTATTAAAGTATTAAGTATCGCGCTACGCCAGCAAATCCACGATTTTAGCAAAAGAATTAATTAAATTAGAAATTAATTAAACTAATGGGTATGGTATGAGATTATTAAATTAATTTATTACATGTTAAAAATCACGGTACGCAAGCGATTTCATGAATTAAAAAGCGCTTACTAATTGCCTAGCGTTTAAATGAGTTATTTAGAAAGAGATTAAATTATTTAATTAATTATTCAATAGGAGAGGATATACTATTATTGAATTTTATTTAACTAACCTATAGCTTGAACTTGCTACGCTTATGCTTATTGGAATTGCATGACATTAGGCCACTTATTTATTTTTTTTAAAAAAGGCTGGTTTGTTGATTAAGAAAAGAACTCAGACTTTGTCACGACCCGAATTTTTCACCCTCGGGAGTTGTGATGGTGCCAATTCGTAGAAGCTAGGCAAGCCACGAACACTCCTTCATTATTAATTCCTCTTTAACCAACTAAATAACAGGGAATAAACAATTAAATAATAGCGGAGTATGAAATTTAGCGGAAGTCTCAAGTAAATATAAAGCCAAAACATCTTGAAGACTAACACATGCCTCTAACCAGAACCTGGTGTCACAATATCCACGGACTACTAACAGTATAAATACAAATATTTGAAAGAAATATAACACTGTTTGTCTCGAATACATGAGATAGTAGAATAAGATATAAGATAGAGGAGACGTCGGGCCTGCGGACACTTGCAAGGCTACCTCGGTGTCTTGGTGGATTGAAGGCTGGCTCCAGAGCTACTGCTGATGTCCAGTACCCGGATCTGTGTAAAAAAGTATAGAGTGTAGTATCAGCACAACCGACCCATGTGCTAGTAAATGCCTGGCCTAACCTCGGCGAGGTAGTGACGAGGCTAGGACCAAACTCCAGATAAACCTTTGCAGTTACATATATACAAGAGAAATATAGACAAAAAGAAATAAACAAAATAAAACTGGCGGGGGGGGGGGGATCATGCTTCAGGGATAGCAATTAATACATAACCTCAAGAGAATAATAAGGAAATCAACAAGTTAACTCTAAAACTGATAATGTAAAATAAAGGTAGATTTCACTTTCGGTTCACATCTTGTGGTAGGCGTACCACCCGCTCCTATTTCATCATATCTCGTGGTAGGCGTACCACCCACTCCCATTTCATTACATCTCGTGGTAGGCCTACCACCCGCTCCCATTTCATCATATCTCGTGGTAGGTGTACCACCCGCTCCCATTTTATTATATCTCGTAGTAGGCATACCACCCGCACTCATTTTATTATATCTCGTGGTAGACGTACCACCCACTCCCATTTTATTATATCTCGTGGTAGGCGTACCACCCGCTCCCATTTTATTATATATCGTGGTTTGCGTACCACCCGCTCCCATTTCATTAAATTTACAAAATCACAAGGATATCCCGGCAAGGGAATAAACAATATCAACACAAACGCCCCAGCAAGGGGGAATCAGCTATAACTAAACTTGTTCCAACACCTAACTACCTCAACTATAATTATACTTGTCACAACACCTAACTACCTCAACTATAACCAAACTCGTTGCAACATCTAACTAATTTACTATAACTAAACTTATGAAAACACCTAACACAAGAAATCATCAACCTAAGCATCTGTAATATCAACTAAGAACACAATGCAACGGCACCACAACTCAACAATAGCCCGACAAGGGGGCAACATAATGGTCTCTTCTCTTTCTCACTTTTACTTCATAATTTACTCACAACTCGAGCCAATACTCTAGAGTTCAATTATCACTTATATCTTTCACAATTTGTTATACAACTGGAGCCAACGTTCCTCAATGTTCATAGGTCACAATTCTTTCCACAACTTTACACAACAAATAGAAATCTTTACCAAGGCATGAATAATACAACGAAGTCATGAAAATCGCAATATAAGACCCACGGTCATGCTTGACACCAACGTATAAATACCCGTCACCATGCCTATACGTCGTACCCAACAATTACCACATAGCAAATAGGACTCAACTCCTGATCCCTCAAGCTAAGGTTAGATCGGGCACTTACCTCGATGCCTCGAACACCAACTCAAGTCTCAATTATAGCTTTACCCCTTGATTCTACCATCAATTCGCTCGTATCTAACCACAAATTACTTAATTACATTAATAAACACTAAATAAATCAATCCCAATGCATGAAAATGAGTTTTCCAAAGTTTTACCCAAAAGTCAAAAATTGCCCCCGGGCCCACGTGGTCGAAACCCGAGGTTTGGACCAAAACCCGATTATCCATTCCCCCACGAACTCAAATATATAATTTGTTTTGAAATCGGATCTCAAATTGAGGTTCGAATCCTCAATTTTAGAAAAACCTAGGTTCTATCCAAAACACCCAATTTTCCCCATGAAAATCTTTGATGTGAAGTTGAAATCATGTTAAAAGATGTTAATGATTGAAGAAAACTAGTTAGAACTGACTTACAATTGATTTGGAGAAGAAAGGTTGTTTGAAAAATCACCTCTTATGTTTTAGGGTTTTGAAAAATGAAAAAGAACTGAGAATCCCATTTATTTATACCCCTCTCAGACCCCCTGTACGGACCGCCCAAAGAGGATCGCGGCCGCACAGGCCTTCCAGAAGGTGCTGCAGTTCAACACCTTGTGCGGACCGCACATAGACGACTGCGGCCGCACAAGCTCCACCGCGCACCGCACAAAGTTGGCCGCGGCCGCGCTGGCCCCTCCGCGGTCGCAGACGATTTCTCGCGGACCGCGCTGGCGGGTTCAGAGACCTACAATTTCTCTAAACCTGCAACATCTGATTTCTAAGCCTAAGGCATCCCAGAACCTACTTGAAACTCACCCGAGCCCTTGGGGCTCCCAACCAAACATACATACTAACTCAACAACATTATATGAACTTATCTGTGTGATCAAATCACCAAAATAGTCTCAATAACAACGAATTAAACCTCAAATTCAAAGAATTTTTCTCAAACTTCATCAAGTCTCAACTTTAACATTTTAGGTCCGAATCACGTAAATTGATATACGTTTCTCACCAATTTCATAGAAATATCTTAAATCATAAATAATACATGTACCGGGCGCCGGAACCAAAATACAGGCCCGATACCATCAAGTTCTAATCAAATTTCATTTTGTAATCTTATAAACAAATTTTAGAAAATAATTTATTTCAAAAATTTATTTCTCGGGCATGGGACCTCGGAATTCGTTTCCGGGCATACGCCCAAGTCCCATATTTTCCTAAGGACCTTTCGAGACCGACGGATCATGGGTATGGGTCCGTTTATCCAAAATGTTGACCGAAGTCAAATTTACTCATTTTATAATCAAAACTTAGCATTTTTAAAATATTTTTCATATTTAAGCTTTTCGGCTACGCGCCCGGACTGCACACGCAAATCGAGATGATGATAAGTGAGGTTTTGAAGGCCTCGAAAACACAAAATTTAATTTAAATCAAGTGATGACCTTTAGGGTCATCATATCCTCCACCTCTAAAACAACCATTCGTCCTCAAACGGACATAAGAAGGAAGTACCTGAGTCAGGGAAAAGATGGGAATAACGGCTCCACATATCGAACTCGGACTCCCAGGTCGATGCCTCAGGAGGATGACCTCTCCACTGAACATGAACAGAAGGAAAACTCTTCGACCTCAACTGACGAACCTGCCGTTCTAGAATAGCTACCAGCTCCTCTTCATAAGACAAATTCTTGTCCAACTGGACAATGCTAAAATCTAACACGTGGGATTGATCGTCGTGATCCCTCCGAGGCATGGACACGTGAAACATGGGATGCACGGCTGATAATCTTGGCGGCAATGCAAGTCTATAAGCCACCTCTCCCACTCGATCAAGAATCTCAAATAGACCAATGAACCTAGGGCTAAGCTTGCCCTTCTTCCCAAATCTCATCACGCCCTTAATAGGTGACACTCGAAGTAATACTCGCTAACCAACCATAAAAGCCACATCTCGAACCTTGCGGTCTGCATAACTCTTTTGCCTGGACTAAGCTGTACGAAGCCTATCCTAAATGATCGTGACTTTATCCAAGGCCTCCTGAACCAGATCCGTACCCAACAACCCAGCCTCTCCCATCTCAAACCATCCAATCGAAGACCGATACTGCCTACCATATAAAGCCTCATAAAGAGCCATCTGGATACTCGACTGGCAGCTGTTGTTGTAGGCAAACTCAGCTAAAGGCAAAAACTGATCCCACAAGCCTCCAAAGTCAATGATACAAGTTCGGAGCATATCTTCCAAAATATGAATAGTCCGTTCGGACTGCCCGTCCGTTTAGGGACGAAGTTCTGTGCTCAACTCAGCCCGTGTGCCTAACTCTCGATGAACTGCTCTCCAAAAATGTAAGGTAAACTGCATACCCTGGTCCAAAATGATAGATACAGGCACACCATGAAGGCAAACAATCTCTCGAATATATATCTCAGCCAACCTCTCAGAAGAATTGGAGACTGCCACAGGAATGAAATGTGCTGACTTGGTCAGCCTATCAACAATGACCCATACTACATCGAACTTCTTTCGAGTCTGCGGGAGTCCAGTAACAAACTCAATAGTGATCCGCTCCCACTTCCACTCGGGAAGCTCAATCCTCTGAAATAAACCACCAGGCCTCTGATGCTCGTACTTAACCTACTGACAATTCAAACACTGAGCCACATATGCAATGATATCCTTCTTCATTCTATGCTACCAATAATGCTGCCACAAATCCTGATACATCTTTGCGGTGCCCAGATGAATAGAGTACCGCGAGCTATGGGCCTCCTCTAAAATAAACTATCGGATCCCATCCACATTAGGTACACAAACTCGACCCTGCAATCTCAAAACTCCATTATCATCTAAGGTGACCTGCTTGGTACCTCCGCGCTACATCATGTCTCTAAGGACACACAAATGGGGATCATCATACTGTCGATCACGAATACGATCCAATAATGAAGAACGGGCGACCGTGCAAACTAACACACGACTGGGCTCAAAAACATCCGTTCACACGAACTGATTGGAGAAAGCCTGAACATCTAAAGCAAGCCTCTCACCAATTAGAATATAAGCAAGACTTCCCATACTGGCTAACTTCCCACTCAAAGCATCGGCCACCACATTGGCCTTTCCCGGGTGATATAAGATGGTGATATCATAATCTTTCAGCAACTCCAACCACCTCATCTGCCACAAATTCAACTCCTTTTGCTCGAACGAATACTGAAGACTTATGATCCGTGAACACCTCACATGCCATGCCATACAGATAATGCCTCCAAATCTTTAATGCGTGAACTATGGCTGCCAACACCAAATCATGAACAGGATAGTTTTTCTCATGAATCTTCAACTGTCGCAAAGCATAGGCAATGACCATACCATCCTGCATCAACATTGCGAGAAGCATCACAATAAACTGTATATGGCCCTGAACTTGTGGGGAAAACCAACACCGGTGCCGTAGTCAGAGATGTCTTAAGCTTATGAAAGCTCGCCTCACACACATCCGACTATCTAAATTGGGCACCCTTGTGGGTCAACCTAGTCATCAGGGCTGTGATAGATGAAAACCCCTCCACGAACCGACGATAGTAGCCTGCCAATCCCAAGAAACTCTGAATCTCTGTAGCTAATGCTAGTCTAGGCCAGCTCTTGACCGCCTCAATCTTCTTCAGATCAACTTGAATACCCTCTGATGACACAACATGACCTAGAAATACAACTAAACTCAACCAGAACTCACACTTTGAGAACTTTGCATATAACTGACTATCCCTCAGAGTCTGATGAACCACTCTAAGGTACTGCTCGCGCTCCTCCTGGCTGCAGGAATATATCAATATATCATCAATGAAAACTATCACGAACGAGTCCAAATAAGGCCTGGGCACTCGGTTCATCAAATCCATAAAAGCTGTTGGGGTATTTGTCAACCTGAATGACATAACCAAGAACTCATAATGCCCGTACCGAGTACGAAATGTTGTTTTAGGGACATCGGATGCCCTAACCCTCAACTGATGGTAGCCAGATCTCAAGTATATGATCGAGCACTACCTTATAATATCAAAATAACATAAAGCATATAATCGAGCACTATCTTATAATATTGAATCAAAATATGGACATTCATAAACTTTAATGCAAAGAAAGTCACAAACTTGACGCTAAATCTGAGATTGTTTGGAGAGTTTGACAAAACATGAATGGCACATGTTGATTTAAAGCAAAATGATGGCTATGATACATGGCTAAAGTGGACGTAAATGATGGTTATTTGATATCAAAGATAGAAAAATTAACTGAACCAACCTTGCGGAAGTCGCCATTGGCCAAGCTCCCAATCAACTGTGGACATGCTGAGAAGAATCCTCGCCCAAGAGGACTATATGGGACAATCCCGATTCCTAATTATGTGAAAAGGCATTATTTATAAACCTTCATATTATCTAGAAGAAAGAAATCTAAGAGACACATTACCTGTGTATTGATCAAAATCTGACTACCATGACCAGTTGACCGACACGCCCCCTTAGTAACTAGGTAGTGAAAGTAAATAGAGCCCACTCCATTTCTCCCTTGAGACATCCAATGAATCGAAAAGGATAATGCCTAAAATCACGACCAGGATACATTAGTGACAAGAAAGCATCAAGTCAAGAAAAGGGTAAAGGGACCTCGACTATATATAGCCAAGAAAAGCTCTCAATTGGGGGGCTTCTCCATTCTCTCGAGAAAAAGATGACAAAAAGCTCCTTTCTTATATCCTAGAAAATGGGGAAATGACCTCGAAGAATACATGTAAATTTAATTTCTCATCAATTGATGAGAAAGAAAATGTTTAATCTTAATAAGATCAATCATGTCTCTTTCATCCCATATGCAATCATTATCATTAATGTTTCGATCCAGAATTAAATATATTTGGCTAGGATTTACCCCTTCATCTTTGATTGATTTGTTCAAAAAGGTTTTAGTATCTTTTGAGTAAAACAATTTAATTTGGCACCGTCTGTTGGGATTTCTTAGTGAAAATTTTCTGGTTTCTCCCAGATCGAAACCAAGAAGTACAATCACTCATCAAAAGGAGCACGAAAGAAAAAACCAACCCACGCGAGACATAAGAGGAGCGTAGAAGAGGAAGAAGAGCCAAGTAAGATCTCGGGTCTCGAAAATCTTCGCCCTATCAACCACTGGACCACCGGGCGGGAGCGAAGAAAATCTCATCCTCACCTTCCACTCTTTGTCCAGGCAAGCACATAAAACTCGCGTGGATGAACGTACACAGGAACATCTCGATTGAAGGGCAAAAGTTGATTCAACATAGCTGAAATATCTCTTGCCAGCAACATCTCCGAGCTGGACAACAGGAATATGACAAGAAAACCATAAGGTGTACATAGAACGAACCTAAACAAAATATCAACACCTCGTATTCACCAGTGTTGCACCATCTGGTGCAAGCAATAACAAAAAAACTAGGACTCCCACGAAGGATGTCCAACTCTCCAGAAACCGGGACTGACAAAAGGGCTGTTATTTCGATAGTTCAAATAAACACCCTTTAAAGCTAAGGGGCTTCGCCAAACGAAAAGAATAGTTCAACATCTATCGAACGATGACGGACTGTTAATTTGATAAGTTCAAAATAACACCCTTTAAGGCTAAGGGCCTTCGCCAAAAGAAAAGAAGAGTTCGACCTCGATCGAATGCCGATGGGCTGTTATTTCGAACTTTAAGGCTAAGGGCCTTCACCAAAAGAAAAGAAGAGTTCGACCTCAATCAAACGACGACGGACTGCTTTTTTGATAGGTTCGAAATAACACCCTTTAAGGCTAAGGGCCTTCGCCAAAAGAAAAGAAGAGTTCGACCTTGATCGAATGACAACGGATTGTTATTTTGATAAGTTCGAAATAACACCCTTTAAGACTAAGGGCCTTCGCCAAAAGAAAAGAAGAGTTCGACCTCGATCGAACGACGACGGGCTGTTATTTCGATAAGTTCAAAATAACACCCTTTAAGTCTAAGGGACTTCGCCAAAAGAAAAGAAGAGTTCAACCTCGATTGAACGAAAATGGGTTGTTATTTCGATAAGTTTGAAATAACACCCTTTAAGGCTAAGGACCTTTCCCAAAAGAAAATAAGAGTTCGACCTCGATCGAACGACGACAGGATGTTATTTCGATAAGTTCAAAATAACACCCTTTAAGTCCAAGGGCCTTCACCAAACAAAAGAGTTTGACCTCGATCGAACGACGATGGACTATTATTTCGATAAGATTCGGAATAACACCCTATGGATTTGATGGACCGAGTGTTCAGGCCTTACTTGGATTCATTCATGATAGTCTTCATTGATGATATTTTGATCTATTCCCGCAGCCGGGAGGAGCGTGAGAAACATCTGAGAGTGGTTCTTTAGACTTTGAGGGATCGTTAATTGTATGTTGAGTTCTCGAAGTGTGAGTTTTGGTTTAGTTTAGAGGCATTCTTGGGTCATGTGTTATAAATAGAGGGTATTCAGGTAGATCCCAAGAAGATAGAGGTAGTTAAGAACTTGCCTAGACCCGCATCAGCTGTAGAGATCCGGAGCTTCTTGGGTTTGGCAGGCTATTATCGTTGGTTTATGGGGGGGTTTTCATCGATTGCAGCCCCGATGACCAGGTTGACCCATAAGGGTTCCCAGTTCAGGTGGTCGGACGAGTGTGAGGCGAGCTTTCATAAGCTCAAGATAGCTTTGACTACGGCACCGATGTTTGTTTTGCCTACATATTCAGGGCCATATAAAGTTTATTGTTATGCATCTCGTATTGGACTGGGTGTGGTGTTGACGCAAGATGGCAAGGTTAATGCATATGCTTCGTGTCAGTTGAAGATTCATAAGAATAATTACCAGTTCATGATTTGGAGTTAGTAGCCATTGTTCACGCGTTGAAGATTTGGAGGCACTACCTGTATGGCGTGTCATGTGAGGTGTTCAAGGATCACAAGAGTTTGCACTACTTGTTCAACAAGAATGAGCTAAATTTAAGGCAGTTCTGGTGGTTGGAGTTATTGAAAAACTATGATATCACCATCTTATATCATTCGGGAAAAGCCAATGTGGTGGCCGATGCTTTGAATAGGAAGTCAGCTAGTATGGGCAGTCTTGCATATATTTCGGTCGGTGAGAGACCGCATGCTTTGGATGTTCAGGCTTTGGCCAATTAGTTCGTGAGGTTGGATATTTCTGAGCTCAGCTGTGTGTTAGCCTGCACAGTCACTCGTTCTTCTTTATTGGAGCATTTTTAAGATTGGCAGTATAATGACCCTCATCTGAGTGTCCTCAGAGACAGGTGCAGCACGGAGGTGCCAAGTAGGTTACATTAGGAGATGATGGAGTTTTGAGGCCACAGGGTTGAGTTTGTGCGCCTAATGAAGATGGAATTTGGGAGTTGATTCTATAGGAGGCCCATAGTTCCCGGTACTCTATTCATCTGAGCGCCACTAAGATGTATCAGGATTTGCGGCAGCACTATTGGTGGAGGAGAAAAAAGAAGGACATTGTTGCACATGTGCCTCGGTGTTTGAATTGTTAGTAGGTTAAGTACGATCACTAGAGACTTGGTGGCTTGTTCCAGAAGATTGAGATTCCTGAGTGGAAGTGGGACTATATCACTGTGGACTTCATTGTTGGACTCCCACGGACTCAGAGAAAGTTTGATGTAGTGTGGGTTATTGTTGATAGGCTGAACAAGTCAGCACATTTCATTCCTGTGACAGTCTCCTATTCTTCCGAGATGTTAGCCGAGATCTATATCCGAGAGATTGTTCGTCTTCTTGGTGTGCCCGTGTCTATCATTTCGAATCGAGGTACGTAGTTTACCTCACATTTCTGGATAGCAGGTAAGCATGAGTTGAGCATAACATTTCATCCTCAGACGGAAGGGCAGTCCGAGCGTACTATTCAGATTTTGGAGGATATGCTCCGAGCTTGTGTCATTGACTTTGGAGGCTCGTGGTATCAGTTTTTGCCTTTAGCAGAGTTTGCCTACAACAACAGCTATCAGTCGAGCATCCAGGTGGCTCCTTATGAGGCTTTATATGGTAGGCAGCGTCGGTCGCCGGTTGGATGGTTTGAGCTGGGAGAGGATCGGTTATTGGGTACGGATCTAGTACAGGATGCCTTGGACAAGGTTAGGATCATTCAGGATAGGCTTCATACAACTCAGTCCAAGCAAAAACATTATGCCGACCGTAAGGTTAGTAATATGGCATTCATGGCCGGTGAGCGGGTGTTGCTTCGGGTATCACCTATGAAGGTTGTGATGAGGTTTGGGAAGAAGGGCAAGCTTAGCCCTAGGTTCATTGGCCCGTTTGAGATTCTTGATTGAGTGGGAGAGGTGGCTTACGGACTTGCATTGTCGCAGAGCTTATCAGACGTGCATCCAGTGTTTCATATGTCCATGCTTCGGAAGTATCACAACGATTCATCCCACATGTTGGATTTCAGGACTGTCCAGTTGGACAAAGACTTGTCCTATAAGGGGGAGCCGGTAGCTATTCTAGACCTGCAGGTTCATCAGTTGAGATTGAAGAGTTTCCCTTCTGTTCGTGTTCAGTGGAGAGGTCAGCCTGTTGAGGCATCGATCTAGCAGTCCGAGTCCGACATGCAGAGCCGTTGTCCCCATCTTTTCCCTGACTCAGTAACTTTCTTCTTATGTCCATTCGAGGGCGAACGGTTGTTTTAGAGGTGGAGGATTTGTTTCAAGGACTTAAAACCTCCTTTTTGTCTCACCTTGATTTGCATGCGCAGTTCAGGCATGTATCCGAAAATCCATTATGTGAAAATCTGTGAAAATGGTGAATTTTCTTTGAAAATAAATTTAAGTTGACTTCGGTCAATATTTTGGGTAAACGGATCCGGACCCGTGATTTGACATTCCCGGAGGGTCCGTAGAAAAATATGGGACTTGGGCGTATGAAGGGAATCGAATTCTGAGGTCCCAAGCCCGAGAAATAAATTTTTAAAGAAAATTATTTTCTGGAATATATATGAGTTTTTGGAAATAAAATATGTTTGAATTTGATGGTATCGGGCCCATATTTTTGTTCTGGAGCCCGGTACAGGTTTTACATATGATTTAAGTTGAGCCTATAAAATTTTGTATGAAACGGAGGTCATATGACGTGATTCAGAACCTTAGTTGTAAAATTGGAAACCTTGAAAGTTCTTGAGATTTTCTTTGATTTTGATACTAAATTAATAGTTGTTGATATTATTTTGATGATTTGATTGTACCAGCAAGTCCGTATGATATTTTTAGGTTTGTGTGCATATTTGGTTTGGAGCCCCGAGGGCTCGGATGAGTTTTGGATAGGCCACGGAGTGAAATTTGGACTTAAGAATTGCTGGTATGTTGCAGGTCTGCAGGCTTTATCGCAAATGCGAAGATGACCTGGGCTGCCTTGGTCGCAAATGCGACGTATTAATAGCAAATACGAAGGGTCCATCGCAAATGTGAAATGGCCCGGATTCCTTCAGTGTCGCAAATGCGACAAAATCTTCGCATTTGCAAAGTTAACAGGTTCTGAAGGGTTCGCAATTGTGACATCCGCGACCTGCAAATTCATAATTTAGCTGAAAATCTTTCTTTTTTCAAACCCTTTAAAAATCAAAACACCTTTGGGTGATTTTTCAAAGACAAGTACTCTTCCAAATCGATTGTAAGTCATTTCTAATTCGTTCATTAATCTTTAACATCTTTTCACATTATTTCAACTCAAAATCAAGGGTTTTCATGGGGAAAATTGGGTGTTTTGGGTAGAACTTAGATTTTTCTAATTTTGGGGCTTTGGACCTCGATTTGAGGTTCGATTTCAAAATAAATTATATATTTGGGTTCGGGGGGGAATGGGTAATCGAGGTTTGGTTCGAACCTCGGGTTTTGACCATGTGGGCCTGGTGGCAATTTTTGACTTTTTGGAAAAAACTTTAGGAAACGTATTTTCATGCATTAGAATTGATTCATTTAGCATTTATTGATATAGTTAAGTAACTTGTCGTTGGATACGAGCGAATTGGTGGTGGAATCAAGAGGTAAAGCGGCAGTTGAGGTTTGAATTGTGTTCGTGGCATCGAGGTAAGTGTTTGGTCTAACCTTAGCTTGAGGGGTTAGGAGTTATGTCCTATTTTCTATATGTTAATTGTCGAGTACAACGTATAGGCATGGTGATGGGTATCTATTCGTTGATGTCAAGCATGCCCGTGAGTCTTATACTATGATTAATGAGACTCTGTTTGTATTGTTCATGTCTTATATGGTGATTTCTATTGTTGAGCAAGACTTGTGGAAGTAATATTGGTAATTAAACATTGAAGAGCATTGGCTCAGGTTGTAAAATGATTTGAGGAAGTATAATTGGCAATTGTATCTTAGAGCATTGGCTCAAAATTCAAATTGTGAATTAAGTTGTGAAGTAAATGTGAAAAAGAAAATAGGATTATGATATTGTCTCCCTTGCCCGGATGTTATTATTTAATGTTGTCTCCCTTGCCGGGACGTTATTGTTTTGTTATTGTTTCCCTTGCCGGGATATGATTTTTGTACTATTGTTCCCTTGCCACGATTTTATTGTGAATTTGTTGATTTCCTTGCCCTTATTGATTTGTGCCTATTGTTTGAGTGAGGAAGAGTGTTAAAGCACGAAGGATGATGCCTTGTATCATTTTGGTGAGTGACTGTTAAAGCACGAAGGATGATGTCGTGTATGATATTTGTGAGAGAGTGTTAATGCACGAAGGTTTATGTCGTGCCGCACGATGTACCATTCCGTGCCTTTATATGAGTGATAATGCACGAAGGATTATTCCGTACCATGATTATGTGAGGTAAAAGCACGAAGGGTATTGCCATACCATTTATATTGATTTTATGGTGACGACGAGAGTAAAAGCACGAAGGGTGATATCGTGCACTTGTCTTTGATTTCCTGATTTTTTTATTGATAATTGAGTTATGGTGTTCTTTACATTCAACTGTCGTTTTCTGTTGTTACTTGTTGTTTCCTCGCAGCATGCTTCCTCTCCTATCCTTAACTGTGCATTTTCTGCCTTTATTTTTTGCTGTATATGATTAACTGCACATGTTTATTTGATAATCTGGTCCTAACCTCGTCACTACTTCGCCGAGGTTAGGCTAGACACTTACCAGCGCATGGGGTCGGTTGTGTTGATACTACACTCTGCATTGTGTGTAGATCCCGGTACTGGATCATACAGACCATAGCTTTGGGTTGCTGCCTTCAGTCCATTCGGAGATTCTGAGGTAGTCCTGTAGGCGTCCGCATGCCTTGGCGTCTTCTCCTATCCTTTTATTCTATTTCTTTTATGTATTTCAGAGACAGTGTTGTAATAAATATTTTGGACCTTTATCTGTAGTATTCCTAGAGAGTATGTGAAATTGTGACACCAGTCTTGGGTAGTTTATGTATGGATTGGTATTGGCATCTTTATTAAATATTAGATTTCAGTCTTCCACCTATTAAATTCCGTTGTTTTTCTAATGCTGGTTATTAATTGAAAAAGGATTAAAATGGGAAAAAGGTAAATGATCCAAATGGTCGGCTTGCCTAGCTTTCACTAGTAGGCGCCATCACGACTCCCGATGGTAAAAAATCCGGATCGTGACATTATCATGGTCATATTTTTGTTTTATTATTATTATTCATGTTGGCGAGGTTTTCTCATAGCCTTGGTTATTGAGCATATTTAATATGCAATTTGTAGTAAGATATCTTGATAGTTTTTTCAAGTCCATTTTTTCTCCTTATGTTTTATGATGAAAGATTTGTCTTTCTTATTTGTAGGGTATAGTTAATAATTACGAAATTAGAATTTTAAGCAATGTAATTAGAAAAATATTAGTTATTTTGCTAAACAACATATTTATCAATGACTTTGACCTCCTCGCTTCTAGATTGAAAATTATTAACGACCTCCGTAAAGGAGCTATCTTAGATAGTATTTTATTATTTTATTTTATGCGAGTGCAATTTTATAAACTATCAGATTATGATGATCTACAACAATAGATAATTGTCTTGGTAACATAAAAAATACAACATATTCATTCTTGCTCTAATCGGTTACATTGATAATGTAAGCATCTTTAAAACTATAGCGCACATAAATAAAATCCATTTTCAAAATAGTGCATATCTCCTCGAGTACCATCTCTTTTCTATTTTTTTTTATACTCCAACTCCACTCATATAATCAATTCTAACTTGTTTACGACTGATACATTGTTATTGTTAAGAAATATTTGTAAATACATCATTAATTAAAAGCCCGAGAGAAGTATAAGATGATCCACCATCCACCATAGCCACTCTGCTTTTCTCCTTCATTTCCTTTATTTTTGTCCTCACTTCATTCTCTTAACTTTTTACCATCAACCTTTGTAAAACCCCTTCAATTTCTTCAGCACTCACAATATCAACTTTATTATTTTTCCCCTCAAAATTAATAACATAATCCATCCTAATCTCCTTAGTAATTCCCAATTCTTTAACCAATAAAAATGCATTCATTTGTTGTTCTGCATGGAGTGGCCAAGTTGCAATTGGCACATCAAAATTTATACTTTCTAGTATAGAATTCCATCCACAATGTGACACAAATCCTCCAACTGATTTATGAGATAATATTGTTACTTGTGGTGCCCATCCTATCACTTTTCCTATTCCTTTTGTCCTCTCCAAAAAACCCTTTTGGCAAAATTTCTTCAAAGTTGTCGTAATTGCTTGGTATATCTATTTTTCCCTTTGGTGGAGATCTTCTTAAAGACCACAAGAACCTGTTAGAACATAAAAATAAAATAAAATTGAATTAAAGAAAGGTTTTGAGGCGTGAAAATAATTTTCCTTAAAAGAGATAATAAGCATATATTGGGGGATTTGCATCTATACCCGCTTTTTGTGTCACATTTTAACTTGTGCCCGCTTTGCAAAAAAAATTGCACCACCAGTCGCCTTCTTCGCCTCCACTTTTCCTTGGACTACATCGTTCCACCACCAGTCGCCTTGATGTCTGCCTGAATAGCCCTTGGCTACCCCAAGCACAACCCGCGCTGCCTCCCTAACCAAGTTCACCGTCTCTGACCACATTGCGTCCGCTTCCCCAGAACTTCTCCAAGCTCCACAATCAACTAACCTCCTCTCCAACTCCTGGGCTTTCTCCTTAGTCAAACCTCCCCATCTAATCCGCGGTCTGACCCGAGCACCCCTTCTCTTCCTCTTCACCCAGAGACCGACATCCATCACTAGGAGTCTATGTAGAGTAGAAAGGGACTCTCCTGGCATAACCTTGCAGTCCTTGCATAACCCTCTATCGCTCCTTCTGAGGAGGAGGTAATCAATTTGAGTCCTTGCCGCCGAACTTTTGAAAGTAACCAAATTCTCCTCCCTCTTCTGAAATGACGAGTTCGCAATCAAAAGCTCGAAAGCTCTAGCGAAATCAAGCAACGAAGTGCCTCTTCCATTCCTAACCCCAAGGCCAAAGCCACCATGCATCTCACCATAACCACTAGCATCAGCCCCAATATGACCATTAAATTCCCTCCAATAACTAATTTCTCAGATTGGGGAATACTACTCACCAACTCGTCCAAGCCCTCCCAAAAGTGCCTCTTAACCTCCTCATCTAAGCCTGCTTGCGGCGCTTAAGCGCTGATGACATTGGGGACGCAACCACCAATAACCAACTTAATAGACATTAACCTATCATTCACTCGCCTAACCTCAATCACAGACTCCCTAAGATCCCTATCCACCAAGATACCCACTCCATTCCTATCCCTCACGACCCCAAAATACCATAGCTTAAACCCGTCTACATTCCTCGCCTTCGACCCTTTCCACCTAGTCTCTTGCACACAAGCTATGCTGACCCTCCTCTTCTAAAGAATCTTCGCCAACCCAATGGACTTACCCGTCAGTGTGCCTATGTTTCATGACCCGATCCTCAATCTATGAGCGTCCGTTATCCCCTTCCCACCCTTGCCTCCCGCCCCACCCACAAAACTGCTCCGTGCCCCCTACTCACCCGCACCACCACCCCCCGAGGACATGACCTTACACTACCATCCCCCGCCACGGCCACTAACCTTCCAACCGACTACGGAAGACAGTGACGCACACACAAACTTTAGCAGGATATGTAAAAGGATGCTAGCAAGATAGCGACAGAGTAAACCACACACAGGATGCTAGCTAGAATACGTAAAAGGGTGTATAGAGTAAA